>JAYMTP010004707.1:0-14504 GCA_036897365.1 Geranium brycei
GATTTGGATTGGTGTATCTATATTTTTCTGAAAATATGCTTTTATGGTAAATTCTACTCCTCCAAAATATATATTCTTATACCTTCTGGCCTCTTTTTGTCTTAACTTTAAAATTTTTCTTTTGATTACTTCATCTGTTACCAAGTGAATTCGTGCCTTACCATCTATGCTGGTGATGTCTATTGTATTTTCATGTTTTTGTGCTATGTACCTAATATCATTATTTCCTGGGAACCACTTTGTTTTAAATATGTTTTTAACAGTTAGTTCTTCAGTTTCATTTTGTATCTTCTTATATATTTCTGGTTTAAAACTTAAAGTTTGAGATACTCCTCATTCATAAGTATCTATCTGATAGTGTGTGTCTTCTTTATCCTGCACGACTTCTTTTGTTTTATCCATTTTTAGTGTGCTCTGTTTTTTAATAATTCATTCACTAGTTTATGCTGTTCTTTTAACATTTCCTTATTTTTTGCTTCTAATATAATAGTTTTTTTTTCTAATTGCCTAATTTGTTCATCTCTTAATATTAACATGTTTCTTAGAGTTTTAATATTATTTTCTTGTTGGTTAATTATAATCATGATAATTTTACAGCTTTCAATATGTTGGTTTATATCCCTATTAAAATCTAGTGGTTTGTCTGCTACAAGTTTTATTCTTTGTATGTAATTTTCAATCCGTGGAGTATCCATCATATTCTAATTCTTCAGCAAATCTTGCCATCATTTCTTGTTCATATTGTTCTTCTAATTTCTCTAACGAGTCTGACAGATTATCACATTCCATCATTTCTATATTTCTATAGTTTCTTCCTCTGCTTCTATGATCCATACGTCTGGAAAACTTAAAAGAGTTTTTAATAAATTTACTAAAGCTTTTATACTCTCTTTTTCTGTATCACTTAAAGGTTCTGGATTTTCTACAATATAGTTCATTTGATGATGTAGAATTGTTATCGTATTTGAATATATTTCATGTTCGTCTCTTACCATAACCGCTCGTCCTAAGGCATCCTCCAATGATTCGTGTAATTCTAATTTGGCTAGTTTAGTAAAACGATTTGTAATTTCTTCAAATATCTCTCTTGTCTCTAGGCTTACTCTGCTACCATTTATTTCCCTTTTTTTTATACATAATGCTATGTTTTTCATGTTTCAAGCTGCTAGGGCTACTGATCCTAAATCTGTCATTTCTATAGCTTGCTGCCAAATGTTTTCGCGTTGTTCTTCTCTGTCTAGATTTTCAATCCATAATAGCATCCTTTCTGCTGGTGTATTGCTACCATGTATTTTATTTTTTACTAAAGGAATAAACCTATTTATCTGCACTATATAGTGTAAACTTGTTGCTTCTGTTACAAACTCTTCTAAATCCCATAATAAATATAATATTCTCTCTATATCTTGAGTATTTAATACTACTGGAATTTTACTTATTAAATGCCAAAAATATTCTGTCTCTGTGACTTGATACTCATTACTATCTTCTATATAGGTCCATATATTATCTATGTCCATTATTGCTTATATCAAATATCTTTTAAAGAGACTTTATAAACTTCTTCTATATATAATTTCAATGATTCTATTACAATTTTATATTCTGGATTTGCTGCTAGGTTATCTCTTGAGATCTGATTAGTGTCTAATATATGAATTATCGTGTTCAAATCTTTTATAATTTCTACAAATTCCAATTTTTTATTTTTCTCCATAATTTCCTATTAATACCTCTGATACTGGGGATTCTCCAATCGACTATCTTGAAGAGTTTCGAGCAGTGTTAAAGTTGCCCCCCTCTCAATAAAGTTGGATAAGAGGAGGCGGATAACAGCTGAGCCATGTAAGACAAAAAGCATATCGAAAGGATAAAACACATGGCGCATACATTATACACTTCACACTGTTAGAGGCAATATAAGATGTAGAATACCACCAATTAGGACTCCTAAATCTATTACATTTTGGATTGTTTTAGATTTTCCTATTAAGTTAAGTTTTTTAGTTATAATTAGTTGGATTGATTAGTTATGGTTAGTTTTGGAGAATTAGTTCTAAATAGTGATTTGATTGTTAGTGTTTCTAATTTTGTTTTAATTACACACTGGGATGAATAGTGCTTTAATTTTTAGTGTTTCTAATTTTTTTGAATAACATTTGATGTAATTTGGTCGTTGTAAATATTGTACATATGATTAGGATTTTGTCTCGACCGTCTTTTTCAACACTAAGAAAATCCCAAGTTGTTCCCAATGATGATACAACAATAAAAGAAGATCAGTAAAATGTTATTTATTTTCTACTTGAAATTTGTCGTCCATCATATTTAGACGACACAACAAGTTTGAATTCCTTTTCTTATTATGTAATTATTTGATGGAAAATAGCAAAATATGCGGTGCACTATCCCACTTTTCTATGAGGGTGTTTTTTTATCGACAAGAAAATTAAAATGACATAAAAGTAAGTACAATGCAAACCCGAGAGGGCAAGAAAGAAATACAATAAGAAATTCTACTAAATCGGAAACCCTAAAACCTCGGTTTATAGTGGTCGAATCAACAATTGAGTCTGGTCTGAATCTGATTGGCTTAACCGGCCCGGATCACAATTGAAATTGGTCCATTTCGGTCCAATTCTATGAGGGTGTTGTTTCCACGAATGTGTTGTATACTTTATTAATATCAATAAAAATTTGTGTAAAATATGTGTACTTAAACAAAAATGAAAAAATTTCTCATAAAATTAAATTTTTAACTTAAAATTAATTTAACTAAAACATTAAATTAGAATATTTGATTATACCAACTTTAGTTAAAAGATATTTTTTTAAAAAAAAACTTTTAGAAATATTTACTTTTTTTTGTAAAAAAATACTTCTTAATGTTAAGTGTAATTTTGTCATTTTTTTACAAATATACACATTTTGCACAAAAAAAAACAAAATTCACTTAATAGTATGGAACATGTTTTTGGCATTTTCCTATTATTTTATTCAGTTATAAACACAAGTAATTTCAGAGCTAAAAGATCCCTTCAAAATTGGGGTTGTTTCCTAAAAAATGTAATTAATTAAAATATTTACTAAAATGTGTTACTACACTACTTTTGGAAAAAAATTATTCCTTGTTCCAATGCGGATTGGAAGGTGGGTCTCCACATTCTCCAAACCACAACTCCCACATTCTCCAAGCCACAACCAACTAAGCTAAATGTAATGTTCCGAAAAGTTTCTATTTCGTTTACGTCTACGAATACGATATATGCGACTTTTTCGAAACACGACGGGACGGTACTAAACTCGCTACACGAATACATTTATGAACCGATATTAATAAACTCAATGTTGCAAGGTGTGAGATGGCGGTTTAATGAAGTAAGAACTTCGCATATGCTTTAACTGTGTCAATTATGACATGGACATTTCTTGAAGACCAAGAAATATATATTAGAATTATGCAAGAAATCTTGATGGCGGTTAAAGAGATGATATGCTCCAAGCCCTTGACGTGGTGACTTCGTGGAGAACAATTAAGATGCATACATTAATTGTAGTGATGATGGTGATGAATTAGAGTAGGTGTGTAATATTAAGAAACTTAACACGTGTAAGGTGACTAAAGTTTAGGCCTTAAGAAACACAATATGTACCGACAATGGAGTAGTATAAATAGGATATGCCATTGTACATTTTAGTTATCAATTAATCGTTTTGTCCTTGTAATTCAAAACTCTCTACTTAAAATACGAAGACATTTGTATAAGCTCGTTCTTGTTATCGTTTAGTTGTCCCACTTTAGATTGGTTTAGATTCGTTCGAGCGACGGAAGCTCAAAGGAGCAACAATATGTCGGACGAAACGGTGGAGCGAGGGCGTGCCGAGACCACCAAGCTAGGCGCTGGCAAAGGTGGACGTGGAAAGTCCAAAGACCGGCTAAGCAGCCAAGAGGCGGAGGTGGCTCGACTTACGTTGAAGTTGGGAGAACTGGCGAACCGGATGGGAGAGGCATAACTGAAGCTCGCCGATCACGAGCAAAAGTTAAAAAACATCTATGACAGGGTGGACGGTTTGGGCAATTCCATAGCGGTAAGATTTGATGAATTACATGTGTCTAATGATTCTGTCAGTGCATGTTTTAGGGCTCTCGAAGGAAAATCATAGATGCCCTCAGTCGGATAGAAGCTTCTTTTGTGAAGCAAGTTGAGACCATGCATGCAGGTCTTAACAGCGTGGTGCAAGAGTGCAAAGCAGATGTTGAACTTTGCAAACTCGCTGTCGTTGCTCGGGGAGACAACGTGCAGCCGGTTCGGGAAGGCACTCCAAGGGTGGATGCTCCCAAGTCGAAGTATTATCGTGGCCGTCGTGGTGCCGAGGAAATCGATAATTTCCTTTGGAACATGGAGCGGTATTTTGAGGCATTGGGCCTCACGGATGAGCGCATCAAGTTGCAAATGACAACTCTCTACCTTAACATACTATCGTAGTATGGTGGAGACGGAAGCATTTCGAGATCGTGCAAGGTGTATGTGTCATCAATACTTAGCATAATTTACAAGTTGAACTCCAGGCACAATTCTATCCAAGAATGCCATGATGGATGCTCGCAAGCGAATGCGAAAATTGAAGCATGTCAATTCCATTCGCAACTACGAGAAGTTTGCATCCCTTATGCTCCTAGTGTCCGATATGGGCGATACAGACTTGTTGTTCAACTTCCTTGACGGGTTGGAACCATGGGCGCAACAGGAGTTCAAGCAGCAAAACGTGGAAGATATTTTCACCGCTCTCACCGTAGCCGAAAAGCTTAAAGACTATAATGAGTGGAGCAGATAATGCCGTCAAGTTGTAGCAGGCCGGAAGATAGCCAAGCAAATGGTGGGGGAGCGCCCCGCAACCACCTACCGGGCAACGGAGGAGGGCAAGGAAGGCTCCAGAGGCAAAATCCTCATTCACAATTGGATTCGTGCTTTATTTGCAGCGAGCCACACAAGGCGCGCGAGTGTCCAAAGAAGGGAAGGCTGAATGCTTTATTGCAAGACGCAGAGGAACCTGCCGAACAAGCCACTATGGGCACTATGTGCCTAAACGTGTTGGCCAGCAAGCCGAGGGAAGGCCTACCAGCAAATCCACTCCGGTGGAGGCCGATGATGCGACTAATTCAGCGCTCTTATTTGTTGACGTTGTCCGAGAAAGGACAACATCTATTATGCTTACAAGTGCGCAAGCAATTGCTTCATCTGGAAGTGAGAAACAGACTGCCTAGGTCTGAGGATCAAGGCATCGGTGGCAACTCTGAAGACCGTGAACTCTAGGCTTGTTTCATTCAAAGATGTTATCCAAGGCGCCGAGTTCCAAATTGGTGACTAGAGAGACAATGTCGACTTGACGGTCGCGCTTATGGACGATTATGATATCGTCGTTGGAATGGATTTCCTCAGGAGGCACGAACCTTATCCAATTCCACACAAGGAATTATTAGTCATCGGCAGAGGACGTGGGGAGATACTAGTTGTTGTGGATTGTAAATCCGCCCTCCACCACCATGCCAAAATGGTAAGCATGGTTCTTTCATCCATGGATCTTGCCACTGAACCATGTACCAACCCTCCGGCACCGAATCCGTGTCTCATAAACCCTCCAGGTAAGGAGGTTATTCACAAGCATCAACCTGCTTGGTGCATCTGACACCAACTCTTTAGCATACTTTGACTTTTTGCCAACGGGTGGCAAAGCAGAGTATGCTGTTGCGCGTAGCTGGGTGCCTACCACAGGGATGAGGAGACGGAGACGGGTCCGAGCCTACAAACGCGCCAAGGCTTCTTCAAATGCGCCAACGGGGCGCGAAGCAAGCAATGGATGCGCCAGTTGCGCATATAAACCTTTTCAGAATTTTGATAATTCTGATCTGAGCTTGTAATAATGGCAGCCAAACTTGTGCCACGAGTTTAACAGCCTATTGACGAGGGCGTCGATGTAATTGGTGGGGGAGAATGTAACGTTCCGAAAAGTTTTCATTTCGTTTACGTCTACGAACACGATATATGCGAATTTTTCGAAATACGACCGGACGATACTAAACTCGCTAAACAAATATAATTATGAAGCGATATTGATAAACTCAATGTTACAAGGTGTGAGATGACGGTTTAATAAAGTAAGAGCTTCACATGTGCTTTAACGGTGACAAATATGACATGGACATTTCTTGAAGATCAAGAAATATATATTAGAATTATACCAGAAATCTTAATGGCGGTTAAAGAGATGATATGCTCCAAGTCTTTGACGTTGTGACTTCGTGGAGAACAATTAAGATGCATATGTTAATTGTAGTGATGATGGTGATGAATTAGAGTAGGTGTGTAATATTAAGAAACTTAACACGTGTAAGGTAACTAAAGTTTAGGCCTTAAGAAACACAATATGGACCGACAATGAAGTAGTATAAATAGGACATGCCATTGTGCATTTCAGTTATCAATCAATCGGTTTGTACTTGTAGTTCAAAACTCTCTACTTAAAATACAAAGTCATTTGTATAAGCTCGTTCTCGTTATTGTTCAGTCGTCCCGTTTGAGGTTGGTTTAGATTCGTTCGAGCGACGAATGTCCGAATTTAAACGCCGAACATCTCGTAGAATTTTGGGGAAAGTTATCGGGTCATTTCATAAAGGTAAGGAGTAATTCCATGTCAGTACCCCAATTTTGCCTCATTTTCAAATCAGTACCTTATGTTTAAAAAGTTTTTTGCCGGTACCCCAAATTTAATTATGTTGCACTTAAAGTAACAGATGTTAAATCTAACAGAATCGGTATGCAAAAAGTCTCAAATGCTCCCGTTATATAAGTTTCAATCTTATATAACTTTTGGGATAATTATGAAATTACCTTTTTACCCCTAACCGAGCAATCATTTTAATCAATGGATTGAGGGTAAGTTGGTATTTTCAAGTAAAGCAATTGAAAAGTTAAAAAATTTAAAATAATTTTGTGAAACTACAATTTTGCCCTTAACCCTATTCAATTTTCTAACCTTCCTATCTTCTTATTCGCATACTCCAGAAATTTTGAATCTGAAATTGGCTTCTTAGACATGGCGTCGCCGGGAATTGGAGCTCAATTCGCTCGAATCCCAACGAGGAAGAAGAATGCGCTGGTGGAGGCGATGGGTGGCGAGGCCGACACCGCCACCGTGGAGGTCGGCCCGTTCCGGCGAGAGTGAGCGATGCCGTTGTCGCTGCCGTCGATTTTCTACAATTCTCCAACCTCTTCAGCGCACAGATCAATTCCACCGATTCGGCGAAACCCAATTGCCCCAATCGCTCTCTGAGCTCGCTCACTCAGACGGAGATCTCTTCCACCGCCGACGAACAGTCCTCGCCGACCACACCCACGATCTTGACCACCGTCTTGTTCCCGCACGAATATGGCCCACCAGGCAATCGATCTCTTTCAACAACTCAGAGTCACCGAGCGACGACAGTGTCTCGCGGTTCCTCTCCCCCTCTAGAACCGAAAACGAACAGAGGAAGAAACCGAGAGCTCTGGAGGCGCACATGAGGTGTTTGACGTATTGCACGAACCACCTGACCCAGGACGAGAGCTCCCAAGGGGCGGGCGTGGAGGTGTCGTGGAAGGCGGAGAGGTTGAGGTGGTTTCGGCCGCCGGCGGAGGGGCAGGCAGAGAGCTGGTCGCGGAGGATGAAGCCGTCGCGCCTGACGACGCGGTGGACGGTGACGAGGCACTTGATGGCGACGAATGAGGAGGCGCGTGACCCATTGCCGGAGGAAAGGAGGGCGGTGAGGTGCTTGTCGCTTGGCGGCGCGTGGGGGTCGTGGGTGGTGGCGCGTAGGAGGGACAGGTGGAGGGAGGGCTTGGATAGTGCGGCTCTGCTCTGAGACGCTTTGTCTTTGATCTTTCCTATGAGTTCTCTGAGTTTTTCGTTACCTCTCACTGTTGTTATGGTGATTGTTGAGTCTTGCGATGTGATTTGTGCTATTTATTTATAGTTTGGAATTGGAATTGAGAATTTGAGGAGTTATAATGCTCTACTTTCTCCATGGAGAAAGTATAAATTGAAATCTGTTATAAACTTGTTGCTTTTGATCTGGTTAAGTTCACTGTTTGGTTGATTAAAATGTTAGTAAGTTCTGTCAAGATAGGCTCTATATAGCTAATAACTATAGTCTTCAACAGTAACAGTCCAGTGCTTAGTTCTCATTTTGATTATCATGCTATTATGTTGATTGATGACATTTGTTTGAAAATTTGATGAATAGTTGAGGGCATTTTAGTTATTTCACAAGCCTTTTATTTTTGTTTAATTTATTACTTGAAAATATCATTATACCCTTGGAGCATAAGGTTAGTTTATCATTTCAGTGAGGGTAAAATAATCTTTTCACATTTATCAATAATTATACTACTGGAATTTATACAGCGAGGAACATTTTGGCCTTTTGCATACCAATTCTGTTATATTTAATATATGTTACCTTAAGTGCAACGTAATTAAACTTGGGGTATCAGCAAAAAAAGTTTCAAACTTAGGTTACTGACTTGAAAATGAAGCAAAGTTGGGGTACTAACATGAAATTACCCCTAAAGGTAACACTACCAATTTTTTGCAATTAAGGCAGTGCACTTAGTATGCTGCCCTAAGGCACTAAGTGTGTTGTTATAAGCTAAAGCAGCCTACCCAGTGTTGCCCTAACAACGCAATTGTTAACGCGCGGAACTAACACTAAAGCAGCGCACATATGTGCTGCCATTATTATGGCAGCACACTTGGTAAAGGTGCTGCCTCTATTATGGCAGCACACGCAGTAAAGGTGTTGCCATTATAATGGCAGCAGCTCTACGGAATATGTTGTCTTAAAGGCAGTTTCTATTTAAAAAAAAAAGGGTTTCGAAACTGAAATCCCTAATTATTAAAAAATAAAATTGAAATAGTAATACGAAATTGAAATTATGCATTCAAATATATAAAAAGTTCATCACCAAAATAATATATACAAACACATCCAAAATGTTCAACGACCAAAATGATTTACAAATTATTTTGAATCCAATTCGGAAGAGGACGGAGGAGGACCATGCACCGAGCTCTCGAGCGAGGAGATAACCTCTGAAATAAACCAACATCTTGTTCATTTTTCAAGTTCCAATCAATTTTGATGAGAAAAATTAAACTTTAATAAGAAAAAATCAATGGCCAAGCTAGCAATTAGCAATTACCAAGTCAATCATTGTTGCCTTTGCCTCAATACCTCCAACACCCCAGTCATCTTTGTTGAATACAACTCGTCCAAAATATTCAAGATCAACCTAAAATAATGACATACAACCCAAGGTTACTAATCAAACATTTAAAATACCATATTATGAAATTAAAGAACGATGACATTCAATAACCTTATGTAAATGATATTGAATAAAACAACACTAACCCTTTGCAAATCAAGGCGAAGAACATTATGTCTATCACGAGAATTTAATTCCAATGAATTCTGTTGAAAAAATAAATAAAGAATCAACTTTAACCATCACAATTAATATATCTTTCGTGAACTTTAATAAACAAAATTAAAATTGAACATTACAAAGATAAAATAAGAAGTGGTAATTTGAGGTGGGTGAGGAATTGGGGCAAAGGAGGAGCTCACCAATGGCCGTACAATACACATCATGGGAAGAGCGGTTCTAGCGGTTGAAACACCCCGGTAAAAATGTGGGTGCTATTTATTTGGGACAGTTAAAACTTAAGACCAAACTAATTTTCTCACAATGGTGCTGAATTTTTTCTTAATTCAGTCACCTTTTATTTTTAGCAATGTCAATTGTCAAGTGACTAGTTGCTACTAATTTTCGATGAGAGAAGACCAAAATATGGAAATTAATGTTGTGAGACTTACACCAGATCTAATTGAGTGAAGTGAGTCTCTGAAAAACACCATGTACAAAGCAGAGCCACTGCGATGATAAATAATTCAAATAGGCAAATAATCATCTATCCTTGTAATTAAGTTGTTATTGCTTTCTTTTGGATTATTCGGTGTTGTTCCAATGGGGATTGGAAGTTGGGTCTCCCACATTCTCCAAGCCACAACCAACTAAGCTGAAGGTAAGTTGTTATTGTTTTCTTTTGGATTATATAAGTACTCTTACACATATTATTTATGGCTTATATCTTGAATTAAGGCCCATTTTAAATTTTGTAAAATAATAATTTTCATCTAACAAATAAATTGAAGCCAATCTTAGATTGAAGTATAGATTCTGTTATTTTATAAAATTTAGTATTTTTCTATATATTATTTATTGCTTTCGACATGAATTGAGTCCCACTTTAAATTTTATAAAATAATAAATTTCCTCTAAAAATTTAGTAGATGCTCACATTAAATTGTAGTTTGAATCAATATTATTTTATAAAATTTAATACTCTTTCTATGTATTTTATTTTTGGCTTATATCATTAATTGCGGCCTATTTCAACTTTTATAAAAATATTCATATACAAATTAATTGAGGCCAACTTTAAATTGAAGTACGAATTTTGTTATTTTATAAAACTTAGTACTCAGTCTACGTATTATTTATAGATGTCGTTATTAATTGAGTCTCACTTTAAGTTTTATAAAACAACAAAAATTAATTAAGGCTCATTTTAAATTTTAGACATGATCAATGCTATTTCATAAAATTTAAAGTGGTCCTCAATTGATTTTTAGATGAAATTTGTTATTTTATAAATTTTAAAATGACCCGAAATTAATGATAGAAGCGAAAAAATAATATATAGAAAGTAATAACTTTTATAAAAAAAACATTGATCCAAACTACAATTTAAAGTGAGTCTTTATTAAATTTTTAGATGAAATTAGTTATTTTTATAAATTTAAAGTGTGCTTCAATTAATTTGTTAGATGAAATTTATTATTTTACAAAATTCAAAATGTGGCTCAATTTAAGATATAAGTCAACAATAATGCATGAATAAGAGTACTTATATAAACCAAAAGAAAATAATATAAATTATCCTCTAGCAGTGGTTAGGGCTTGGAGGTTGAGGGAAAGGACCAGGTTTTGAATCCTTCCATTGTTGCTACCGTAAATAAAATTTTTTTAAAAAACTGTCATTTCCTATGTGGTTGTCACGCGACTGTTTCAGTAGGGCCCAAACACATTTTTTTGTAAATACTTTAAACAGTAATACATTTTGTTAAATATTTTAATTAATTGCAATTTTTTAGAAAAAAAACCTTAAAATTGTGCTATCTTTAAGATGTAGTATTATTCAAGATCTGAAGCTAGGTCCTATTTTCATCAAATTGAAGTCTCATGTCATTTTTATTGAGCTCTATGATAAGTACAACTTTTTTATGTTTATAAGTTGAGTTTTGGTCCCTAAGTCTAACAATTCCAAGAACTCTGAAAATCAAACGTATACACCATCAACAAGAGTTGTGAGAGATTTAGAAGCACCAAAACCTCAAAAATGTTCGGAAGGTTTATGGATCTATTTAGCTTCAGCAATAATTTGATTTAGTATGGCTATTTTGTTGTTGTAATGCATGTTAAATCAATACAAATGTCTTACATTGACATGATTGTAAAATTTACCGAATCACCCTTTATCCTCCTTCAACCTAGAATTTAGAATACCAGCAAAAAGAACTATGAATGACTGATTGAACTTGGATCATCTGTGCCCGTTCAACTTTTACCCAGAAAAATTGGAACTTAAACAATAAGTGTTTCCGGTAAAGTTCAATAAAAACCACTACATACAAATATTAACAAAATCAGTCTGTCACCCATAAGCAATCAAAACCATCTCACAATCCAATTGTTCTTCTACGTTGGTTGCTTCACCACAACAAAAATAACAAACATGAAACAAGGTCACTGACAACACCTAACACAGGCAAGAAAGACCAGAGAAGTAGTTACTAAAGAACAGTGACACAAAACAATGCAAGCAAGAAAAGACAATCATCCAAGAAAGCTATTAATAGCAAGGATGTCCTAAGGTGAAAGCAAGTTCTATTTTTTTTCGCTTTATCAATATTGGCTTAGGTTTAGTCTTCACTTGGCCATCATGACCTTGACAAACTCCTCATAGTTGATCTGACCATCACCATCCACATCAGCCTCACGAATCATCTCGTCAACTTCCTCATCTGTCAGCTTCTCACCAAGATTAGTCATGACATGACGAAGCTCAGCAGCAGAAATAAAGCCATTCTGATCCTTGTCAAAAACTCGGAAAGCTTCCTTCAGTTCCTCCTCCGAATCAGTGTCCTTCATTTTCCTTGCCATCAGATTGAGAAACTCTGGGAAATCAATTGTACCATTTCCATCTGCATCAACTTCATTTATCATATCCTGAAGCTCTGCTTCGGTTGGGTTCTGGCCCAATGACCGCATCAC
This sequence comes from Geranium brycei, assembly GCA_036897365.1. Taxonomy (NCBI): domain Eukaryota; kingdom Viridiplantae; phylum Streptophyta; class Magnoliopsida; order Geraniales; family Geraniaceae; genus Geranium; species Geranium brycei. The sequence goes on from JAYMTP010004707.1 coordinate 12,438, forward strand.
AGTACCAAGCTCCTTGGTAGTGATACAACCTGTAGCCAAATTCAAAAGTCAATTACTAGAATATAATGGTGCAGACATTAGCAAATGTGATGAAACACAATATCAAATCCCTCTCGCACAATGTAATAGCAGCAGAAGCAGAATTAACTATAACTGAAAGAGATGGAGATACAATGACCATCAATAGAATTACATAATCATATATGTTAACAATAAGAATAGGATACTTCTAAGATCTTGGAGACATTCCACATTCGTAGTCAATTTCAGAAACTACAATAAACGGAAACTGCAAAATTTGTAGAATGCGACATACTTTGGCAAACATGAACAATTAAAAGCAAAACAGGAAACAAACAATGACATAGCAAGATCAACAAAATGGTAGATGCTTTGGAAACAAAGATTCTGTTACAAAAATAAAAGATTTCCTTCATTGATGCCATGCAACAAATCATGCAGTTTCTATCATAGTTGAGTCACGACTCACAGGAGTCATGCATTTCAAACTCCGTGATTACTGTACGCAGCCAGTGCTAAGTTCACTAATTTCTCCCCTGAATGATCCAAGGTAAAGCTTCAGTTTATGAACCACAGTTTGAAATTTGAACACAGCCTTACCCCTCAGCTAGTGAAAACCCAAAACATACATGGAAGATACAAAATAGCCTGACCTGGGAGTTAGTAACAGACATTGTAAGCTATCTTTCAGAAGAAAAACCAGCAAAGAGGGATTTAGATATCTGAAATAGCCTATAAAGATGTTCATGGAAGATCTGAAATAAAACCATTTCAGTCACCAACTACAGGTGCTTGCGATTCCAGATGTGCTATTAACCATAAATCTACAGCGTAATAGAGTCAAATTTATAGATCCAATCTGCTCAGACGAACAGTATATTCCTAAGTCAACGTATATCACAATCTCGGTCTATTTTCCATCTCCGGATCTACAACGATCTGGATTCACAAATGAATCACGATACAAATAAAACTTGAGCAAAAAAATGATAATTGCAGCTATTTCGAGCAAGAAGCAGCCCTAGACCTTAGAAAAATCACAATGAGACTGAAACAACAGACGATCAGATCTAGAAAGGAAAACAGAAAAAGAAACAAACCATCGCCGTCCTTGTCGAATAGGCTGAAAGCCTCCTTGAACTCGGAGATCTGGTCGTCGGTGAGCTGATCCGCCATCAGGTGTGCGTTTGGTTTGGGGAGAGAGAAGAGAAAGAGAGGAAAATTAGAGCTCCGATCTGAGAAAATGCTTGTGTTGAGACTGTGTATGTATAAGAGCTGCCCGCTTGGCTCGCACACATTCCACTTGGGCATCTTATTCTCCCTTTTCTCATTTTACCCTTCTTCTCCAAAATTCTTTAGGAAAATTTAAGGTGATACCCTTATAATATACTGTTTCTCAAATGTAGGGATGACACAAAAGTTCGAACTTGATGAGTACTCGATGAACCCGCTCCGGTCAGAATGAATGAAACTCGAATATTTTTTAGTTCGGGCCGGGATCGAGTCTTTTGAGCAGCTGCAGGTCGACATGCACCCCTTCCAATTTTGACTTGCATCCGTACCATTTAATGTTTTTAAAAAAATATTAGAAATTATATAAAAATAATTTATATATTATATTTTCGAGTCGGATTTCGATGAAAACCCGTACCCGACGGGTTTTTTGCGAGTCGAACACTCGTTCAAGATCAACGAGTGCAGGTTAGGCCAAACCTGACTCGTTGTCATTCCTACTCAGATGAATACAGTTATATATCGTTTTTGACATAGCATATATCTAAGAATTGCATTTCTTTCACTTTTGTTAAAAATTAATTTTTTTTCATTTTTAATTTAGTTGAAAACACTAATATGCCCTAAAGTATATTTTAAATTTTCAAATCCTCTCTCTCCTCTCCTTTCTTCTCTCACCTCCACAGTGTTTCTTTCTCATTATTTTAGATCTGAACTAAAACAAGTGTAAATTAGTTGAAATTGCAATGTATAAAATAAATCTGTTGATCTAAACAAAATCATAACATTAAATCTATTCACTGAACAAAATCA
>JAYMTP010004708.1:0-14502 GCA_036897365.1 Geranium brycei
TCACAAACAGAGAGCGCATATGCACAACATAATCAAACGCTAAAAAAATATGATGCAGCGTAACAATTCCACTGGCTCAATTGCCCTTAAATGAAATTATATTTTATAGTTAAACAACTTACAAATTTTGACAAATCCAAGTCAAGTATATCTTGCTTGCAACCAAGTAAGATTTTGTAGTCATCAATTGCACACAGTCAATCATAAAATTTTCTGCAAAAAATCTGAAACCTTTAAAGATGGTTAAAAAGGGAATGGAGAATTATAGTGGATGGGTTCAATTGGTTGGATAATTGAGTTAGGTTCTTGCATGAGAGGGATAGTTGTGGACTCCGGCGATGGGAGGCTCGACGGCGATTACATGGGTGAGGAGGGCGATAATTGCTGATGTTAGGGTTGCTTAATCGAATTTTAATTGTATTTTGTATACTACCATAAATTATTAAATTAAAATTAAAAATCAGAATTTGTAATTGTGTTTTAATTGTATTAGTATACTACAATAATAAAATATTTAATTGAAAAAAGTAGAATTTTAAGAAAATGGAGATGAGAAAATCTTCTTAAAGAAGTTGCCACGTGGCAACATGACGATTTTCCTTATATATATATATATAGATTTTGAAAGACACTATTGTTTATTGTTTAATAATATATCTATATCTTGTGGATTTCTTCTGGAAACAACTATCGTTTAACGTAATATTAAATTGTGTAACGGGCCGAATAAAACACTACTTTGTAGGCCCAATATTTGAATGAAAATGGACTATTCAAGTTGAGCCCAAGACTTCGGTTCAGTTCAGTTATACGTATATATATCATATTAACTGCTAATATATATATATATATTTTCAAAAAAACTCACACGCAACCGAATATATTTTTCTATATTGATTAGTTCCTAAGATTTTGACCAAGCTGGGTTAGTTGACGCATGGGCCACCGACCCCAGTGGCAATCCCGTGATTTTGTGAATTTCGATGACCGAGGAACATCCAATTGGAGCTCACCACGCGTACGTTTCGACGTCTTAATCAAAACAAGCTATAGAATCTCTCGTTACCGAATATAATAAAATAATTTCCGAAAATGCAGGAAGAAAAAAAGACCGAGTCAACAGCATCAACCCCGGATTAGACACAGTACCACACGACCGGATTAGAGAAAAATCGTTACCTTCTCTTACGTATTTTTAGAATTTAATCTTTGGATTTTATTTGAAAGGGTCCACCGGAACGTACGTCAAAAGAGCCCCACATGCAACCGAAGCGCGTGTAGTACACGACAAGTACATGCATGGCTGTCTGTGGACACGGTTCCGAAACCGGAATGAACCGGATCGGGCTGACCCTCCGGTTCTACGTATATGGGAGCCAGATTAAGAACCATGATATGAGGGACTGGTTCGGTTCTCCGGTTTAACATCATCGAATTGGTTGGTTGTTGATCCTTAATTTAGTTGATATGTGGGTCGAATTAGACGATTTTAATCTCGACAAGTACAGGCACGGCTGTGGCCAAGGGTGGACACGACTTCAAAACTAGACTGAACCGGCTAGGAACTGGATTTCATTGGACCCTCCGGTTCTACATTTACAAGAACCAAACCCCGAGCCACGATGTGATGGATCGGTTCTATTTCAACCCAAATCTCCAGTTTGGCCATGCATGGTTCTGCCTCATTGGAACCGATTAATTGTTAATATTCAATTTGATTTCTGGAAAGAAATTTCAAATTTATAATTATAAAAAGTATTAACGAAAGTTGAATGTTAAGATTTAACTATTACAACTCAATCAAAATATAAAGTACAAATGAAATAAATAACATTCATTTATAAGTTTTAGTGTCGACTCAGATCGTTCGAATTCTTACGATTACCGGATTACTGATGATTCTTAATTTTAAAATTCTAAACTGAATCAAAATTAAATAATTATCTTTAATTCATAAAAGAAAGATTGAACCATCAATTGCTAATTTTGGATTATCTAATTCAGTTCCGAGATCCAAAATAACGGTAGATCCGGTCAAAGTGTGCCCGGGGATATGGAGCCAATCCCGCACGCGCCAAAAAAAATATACGTGAATAAATTAACGCGAACATGGAAAAAACGGGGACGAGGTCAAATCCTCCGGCGCGGGTTCGAAACCTAAAACTGCATGTAAAAGTAAAAATCTAAATCTTCTTCGCAGCATCGTCGAGCCGCAACTCTCTGTCTCTATCCTCATCGACCACTTACACAAACAAAATCGCGAGAATTATAAATTATAAATAAGAGAGAGAGAGAGAGAGAGAGAGAGAGAGAGAGAGAGAAGTTCTCCAGAAACGAAATCGAATCAAATCAACCGGAGAAGAAGGAGGAGGAGGAAGAAAATGCCCTGCGTCGCATCGCCGAGAGGATCGGTGTTCTCGCCGGCGACGATCCACGTATCCAACGGCTGTCCGTCTCCGACGATCCCGAAGCTGAAGCTCCATTGCCATCCGCCGTCGCCGAGGTCCTCGGCGGGACCGGAATCGCCGTCGGCGTCGTCGCCGAGATCTTCGAATTTGTGCCTCAGGGTTCAGAGGGAGAGCTCGGTGGTGGGTCCCTCTCGGCCTGCGATTCCGGTTGGGGGTGCGGGGTCGGGGAGGAAGAGGCCGGCGAGGATCTCGATTCCGGTGGCGGCTCCGCCGGTGGGTTTTGGGTTTGGGGTTGATTCGGCGGAGGAGAGAGTGAAGGAGGTGGAGGTTGAAGGAGATGGGTATTCGATTTACTGCAAGACGGGGGCGAGAGGTGTCATGGAGGATCGGTACTCGGCCATTGTTGGTCTCCATGGAGATTCCAGACAGGTACGGTTTAATTTTGGTTCTGATTTTGGGTTCAATGGTTAGCTTTGGTCGGTTTTTGTGAGTTTTGAAAGAACGGTGATTGTGGGTATTGATCAATTTTGTAAAGGTAATTGAATATTATGGTGGATTAGAGAAATGGGATGTTTAGATTTGGTCAAATGCAATGAAATGGAACTCATGAAAGTGAATTGTATCATGAAAGATTGATGGTTCCTTCCTCTCTGGTGTTTCGATGCCGTGTGTTTTTGTAGAATCTCTGGTGTCTATTTCATGTGAATATCTTGGTTCGAATTGTTGTTGTTGAAGTAGTTAACATTTGAGTTGGAACAGAGAAATGGATTCCAGTTCCATATTTTTAATGGACTCTTTTTGTCCATGGATTGAGACACTCATTGATGACAATATGTATTGTGCTACAATTGCAGGCTCTATTTGGTGTTTTTGATGGGCATGGAGGCGCACAAGCTGCTGAATTTGCAGCCAACTATATGAATAAAAACATAATTGAACAAGTGACAAGAAGGTGTGAAGAGGAAACCGAGGCAGCGATTCAACAGGCTTACTTAACCACAGATGCAGAATTCTTGAAAGAGGAGGCCAATGGCGGGGCTTGTTGCTTGACTACATTGATACGAGAAGGCCACATTGTGGTCTCGAACGCTGGTGACTGTCGTGCTGTCATGAGCCGGGGAGGAGTCGCAGAAGCCCTCACATCCGATCACCGCCCTTCAAGCATAAATGAACGAGAGAGGGTCCAAATTTCGGTACGCCTTGGTTCTTTGTATGCATTTACCATATTTTCAAACTCAAACCAATAAAAACTTGTATAGGGTAAGCTTATCAATCTTGTGAATGTATAAGCATGAGGTCGTTGGTTCTAATCCCGATGCTAGCGGTATTGTTGTTTAATTTATTGCTGATAAAAAAATCATGTTCATCGTTTTGTAGGGTGGTTATGTGGATTGTTGTCGCGGGGTTTGGAGGATACAAGGTTCCCTCGCAGTGTCACGAGGAATTGGAGATCGACATCTGAAACAATGGGTGATTGCAGAACCCGACACCAGAGTTGTGAGCATCGACCCTGAATGCGAGTTCTTGATCCTAGCATCTGATGGCCTTTGGGACAAGGTCAACTTCTTAAAACCAATACCCATTTATAGGACTGTCTATGTAACTCTGTTGATGAACTGTGTTCATGAGTTGAATGTTGATGATGTTTTGTGGTGAGTGCAGGTTAGTAACCAGGAAGCAGTGGACGTGGCCGGGCCTCTATGTGTAGGAGTGGATAAACCAGAAACGCTCTCGGCCTGTAAACAACTTGCCGATTTGTCTGCGAGACGAGGGTGCATTGATGATATCAGTGTGATGATCATTCAGTTGGGGAGATTTGCCTCGTGAATTGATTTATTTGTTGTGTAATGATACCATTACAGAATTATTTATCCAGATCAATTATTTGACTTTTCCCTCCGGATGTGTTGATTGTGCTCTGGTCTATCATGATTGTTAATAGAATAACTCGGGCTGACAAAATTGTTAATTAATTTTGAGTGGTTTTGTCGAGAACAAAGAACCAAACTGAGAGCTTGTTGGTGATTGTTAATATCACTGCAGGAATAAAAAAACTTATTGGTTTCGTGGAAGTTGGGCCGTGGCAGAAAGTTTAATAATTTGAAAGTAATTAAGAGTGTAAATGAGCTGAACTAGACATTATTTTGGTAGGGTTCGGCTTGCGAAAAAAATATTTGGCTCAGGCTCGAACGAGTGTATGTGTCTAAGTTCGAACTTGACTCGAAAGAAATAAGACAAGCTCGAACATGTCTTGATTTTTAATTTTCGATACAAAGAGTAATTAAAAGTTATATTTTATATTTTATATTAAATAAAATAATATATGATTTATCAAATACTAACCGAGTCGGTTCGATTCGGTCAACAAATACTAAACAAGTCGGCTCGATTCATATATCAAATTCCATTGTAAATATCTACTAAAACTTGAATAATATATAATAAAAATACATAAATAATTATATAGTAAACGAGTCTGTTTGTGAGCGTATCGAGCCGTAATAAGTTAGGCTTGAGCTCATCTCGTTTATTAAACTAGTCAAACTTTGAGTTCGCACTTAGGTTGAACTCGATTATAACCAACTCAAACCGAATGTTCAATGAATCGAGCTCAAGCAACTTGTTAAAATCTCAACTTGTTTACAGCCCTTAAAATAATTTATCCGAAGTGATCGTGGACCGATTGCTCTCTAAATTTGACACAACAACACTCAGTATGTATGATAATTAACTCGTACCCAACCCGGACCTACGATATCCAATTTGTGGTTTTTTGGGCACGAGTTACAAATTGAGAAAATTGAACCTACGGGCTTCTTGATTTCCGGAGTACTCACACAAAAACTCGCTCGAACTCGAACCGTTATGTTCTTACTCGTTTAGGGTTCAAATATGTTAATCTAGAGTTTCATTTATTTAGGGTTTAGATATTATTTGATAAAGAGTTTAAGAGTTTAAATATGTGCATGTGTGGTTGGATCAACTCACTAATTCGCCCGAGCTAAATACCATCTTGAACTTGACAAATTTACTTCAAACGGGTTAGGGTCGGGCCATGCATCTCTTAATCCATGAGGCGAGTTCGAGAATGCAACCTAGGGCCTCGAACCTACACCATGCTCTTCATTATCAATACCTCTGCCACACTAACATAAGTTGGAACTCGCACAAACAATAGTAAAAGGAAGACGAACAACATGAGCTTATAGACACGACTACGTCAATGAACTATAAATGAACAAAACTGGTTTTACCGGCTATCCGACGGTCTTTCCGGATGGCCCTCGCTCGCCGAAGGTCCCGCCAGAAACTTGATTTTGGCGGTGGTGGACTGTTTTTTCGTCGGTTGTGTGGCGTGGTCGGTAGATCGAAGAGGTTTTTGATATGGGGTTCGACTCCATATATGTTGTCCTGTCCAAATCTGACTCGTTTTCGACGGTTCGCGGTCTGCACGGTTTGGCTACTTTTTCGCCGGGCTCGTGCGGATATTCCCTCAGGTAATATCAAGACCAACATTGAGCTGTGAGGTATCTATGAACCAGAACACGCCAAAAAACCTAAGAATTGGTGATTATCGGATACTCCCGTGGGAGATGCTTTAGGAGCAGTGCTCGCTGAGGTGCATTGACTCAAATAAGAGGATGTCCCCCCGAGGATGGTGGAATGACGGTCTGTGTTGTAGTGGGTGAGTTGTTAGTTTGTGTTGAGTATTTCATGTTTTATTTCTAGTTTGTTTAGCGGTTGTCGGAGTATCAGACATGTTTAGATGATTTAGTGGTTTTTGTTTCGGCTGTCAGTTTATCCGATGTGGTTGCTTGGAGGTGTCCAGAGAGATAGGGTGTCTTAAAATTGTATTTTATAGTTTACTTGTAAACTGTACACATCTAATACTCGATCTCCAGGTGCGGAGTTTTTTCCATCTCGTGATATCAATGAACTTCAGTTTGCTTTCAATATAAAAAAAATTCACATACTTTGTATGCACAAGACAAATAATACCACCTCAAAAATGTTACATTCTTTTTTAGAAATCGAAATGTTAAATTTTGTTACGTAACAATTCAATTCGATAAAAAGTAAATTGCTTTTTTTTCTCTCTCTGAAAATTAGTTTGGTTTCCATTTAATTTTTTTTATCTTACTAAGTGTAAATTGATTTTGATAAATCTATCGTATTTTACGTGATCAAACAGAACTGGGCTCATAGTATGGGCCGAGACCAGCAACAGGCCCAAGTTCGTTAAAATGTAAAAATCAGAAAACAATTTCTCTCTCCTCTTGTTAGTGTTTGTTGCTTTGATGTGATCTCTGTTCCTCGTCATTTCTTCGTTGGAACTTCCATTTAGTTTCTCATCGAAGAGGCATAAAACCCTCTCCATCTTTCTTCCTATTTCCGCTCCCTCTGTATGCTCAGATCTCTCTCGAAGCTCCACGGATCCATCGCTGCTTCAGATCTCGCGGCGATTCGATCCCTCAATCTCAGCCTCGCCGCCGACCCAGTGTTGACGACGACGCTTCCGCCACAGCCGCAGATCTGAGCCTCCCTTGCTCCGCCGTCGATCGGAGCTGCCATGGCCGCCGCCAACGCTCCGATTCTCATGAGGGAGACCCTCACGGTCAGTTCTTCGTTCTCGCGCCCTCGGCTTCAATTCGCAAAACGCAATTAGTTTCTAGTGTTGTTTATAGTATTGATGTTGCGATTTTGCGTGTGCTGTGCGTTCAATTGTGGCTCTAGGTTACGGATGTTGCTGAAATTGTGTCTGGATTTGTGGTTTTGACATGTTGTTCTTCATAGTGTGTGCTGATTTGTGGTTTTGGTTAGATCTGTGTAGTGGAATGTGTGGTTTGGTAGGGTTGTTGATCTGCTGTGGATTTTTGGTGAATTGCTGTATTGAATGGTGTTTTTTTGTGATCTGTGATGTTTTTGCAGCTCCCCAGCATTGGGATAAATCCACAGTTTATCACTTTCACTCATGTGACGATGGAATCTGACAAGTACATATGTGTTCGAGAAACTTCTCCCCAGAACAGTGTGGTGATTGTCGATATGAGCATGCCTATGCAGCCTTTGAGAAGACCTATTACGGCGGATTCGGCACTTATGAATCCGAATTCTAAAATCCTTGCTTTGAAAGGTAGGATTGAATGATTCTTCATTGCAAGACTGCATAACAATATTATGATGGAAAATAGTCTTCCGTATTTGCAGATTTGAACTATATTATCTGTTTTCTTGCCCCTTCTTATCTGATGCCATAGCTTATTGCGTGGCACGAGATGAGAAAGTTTAGATTGATGACATACCACCTATTTATACATGGGATCCAATGAATATACATTTTTATTTGCACAACAACTAATAAGGCAGACATTTGTAGACTTCTGATTTAAGATGTCTATGCCACTTGCTGTTTAATCTTGTAGCTAGTATTTCTACGTTATCATCTGTTGTTTAGTATTCATTTCTCATATCTTGTAAGTTTTTTTTTGCAATTACTAATTAGTACTGAGCATGAGGAAATAAAATAAGGTAGTTGGTAGAGAGTAGACGACGTAGTGCGAACAAGGTTATGATCTCACGAGCTCTTAACAATTTGTTTGTTTCTTAGTAAAGACAAAATCTGAATATGTAGATGGTTAAAATGTACCAAAACGATATTGCTAATAGCAAACGTTTCATTTAGCAAAGAGAAAAAAGGCGTGGAAAATGAACCTATCTTGACACACATTTTTTCTTCACTTGTATGCAATTTTTTCCTCCTTGACTATGGAATTCTTATGAAACCCATGAAACTGTATTTGTTATCGTGTACTTCTATTTCTTTCTTTGTATATAATTTTTGCTCATTAACTGTGCTATTCTCTTAAAGCTCAACTTCCGGGAACTACTCAAGATCATCTACAAATATTTAACATTGAGTTGAAAGCAAAAATGAAGTCACATCAAATGCCAGAGCAGGTAGCTTTTCTTAAGCCTCTTATTCCCTTTTAGGATTTGCTTTGAAATTGCTTTTCATTGGTATTTGAATGTTACCTGAAGTAAAGCTTCTTTGTTAATTTTATAGATTGTATTTTGGAAATGGATCACCCCAAAGATGCTGGGGCTAGTCACCCAAACCTCAGTGTATCACTGGTCTATTGAAGGTATTATTTTTCCTTATACTTTATTCGCCTCAATCCTCTTTTCTTTAGGTTAATAAAATTTTCTATTTTGTAATTTGTTGGTGATGAGAGTGATACATGCATTATATATTGTTCTGTATGACATAGTTCTCTTGCATCTCCTCAACAGGTGATTCTGAACCTGTAAAGATGTTTGAGAGGACAGGTAACATGGCAAGCAACCAGATAATCAATTATCGATGTGACCCTACTGAAAAATGGTTGGTTCTAATTGGAATCGCCCCTGGTTCACCTGAGGTATCTGCTTACCTTTTATATGGAGTTAATGCTATTCTAATTCAATGTAGATGAATTCATATTGTAACCTTTTTCTGGATTGGTAACAAATGTGATGTAAGAATTGTTCCGTCCGTCCATTATGTAAAATACTGTGAAGATTTCAGTAGGCATGCTACGCAAACAATGTGGATAATATGACCTGTTCACATTAAGTAGCATGATGTCCCCTCATATGTTTAAGAGGCAGGTTTAGAAAAACTTTGCCGATAATTATATAAGATCTACAAGGGCTATGCCTTCGTGAAGTGTCAAGTTTCAGTGTCTGGAAAAAAAGTTAGTGGGAGCTCATGTATAAAATTCGAGTCATCCCCTCAGACAAATCCCTTGTATATAATTTACGCAGTTAAATGTGACCTGTCATCAGACTGGGAAAAGTCAGGAAAACCAATCTTGTCTTTCTCTTGACTTCGCACCTGCTTTGTGTTTACAGAGGCCACAATTGGTCAAAGGCAATATGCAACTCTTCTCTGTTGATCAACAACGTAGTCAAGCTCTTGAAGCACACGCAGCATCATTTGCCTCATTTAAAGTATGTGTTTTGCTGAAATAGTTATCCCCAGTCAGTCATCCTAAAATATGCAAATCCTAATTTTTGAAATTATCTTGTGCAGGTTGGAGGAAATGAAAATCCTTCTATTCTTATTTCCTTTGCTACAAAGAGTTACAATGCTGGACAGGTTGTGTCAAAATTGCATGTTATTGAGCTTGGTGCCCAGCCAGGTCAGCTTGCTAATGACTGAACATTTAAGCTAAAGTTATCTTGCATACATTGTTTTTTTTCCAGATGGTTTATTAATTGATTTTTCTATAGAAACCTTTTCAACTAGGGCCATTAGGGGGCTGTATACGTGACTGTTGCTACGTTCCAATCATGTACGCTCAGCCTCTATGAGATGAACCTGTTTGTCACATTACATATTGAGTTAATTGGAAAATTAAAACACCAGAAGTAAATTAATTTACATAATTTTTTTGGTGCCAGGCAAATATACAATTGTGTTTTGTTATCCTGTATTAGGTCAACTTGACAACCACTGACTGTAACCATCTAACTTTCTGAAGACATTGCATAAAGTTAAGTTGCAGAATCTGGACATTTCTTGGGTTGAATTGAGGCCATTTTTCTGTATATATGTTGGTTCCATCACTGAAACCGATTAAGATAAAAGATGGTTGCACTAATATTGATGCAAGTGGGTGCGAAGAAAAGAGTAGTAACTGGATTTTAGTTTTCAACTTAGTATCATTATTGGGATATTTTGTTGGTATATGATCGGGGCATTAAAGTTCTGCTGAATCAAGAATTATTGTGCAACTAACTCTGTATTTACACTTGCATTCTGAGGTACATTTGTACATTTGATGACTCATCAAGTTCATCGACAGGTAAACCATCCTTCACAAAGAAACAGGCAGATCTATTCTTCCCTCCAGATTTTGCAGATGACTTTCCGGTTGCAATGCAGGTATAACAGTCACATAGGCTGTTGCGTGTCTTTCTGCAGTAACCTGTTGCATATATACTAACTGCATGGTTTTTTATGGCAGATATCCCACAAGTACCACTTGATCTATGTGATCACCAAGTTAGGTTTATTATTTGTTTATGACTTGGAGACAGCAACTGCAGTGTATAGAAACCGAATAAGTCCAGATCCGATATTTTTGACTGCCGAAGCTTCATCAGTAGGAGGTTTCTACGCCATCAACAGACGAGGCCAGGTGTTGCTGGCCACTGTAAATGAACAGACAATTGTGCCCTTTGTTAGCGGACAGGTATGCACACGAACCGGCTTTCTTTATCACTTATATTAGCTTTATAGTGTTAACAGCTTTCATCTTTTTTCTATAGTTGAACAATTTGGAGCTTGCTGTCAATCTTGCCAAAAGGGGAAACCTTCCTGGTGCTGAACAACTGGTAAGTCAGATTTTGTTCTGCCACAAGGGTATGTATGTGTGTAGATTTAGTACAACTGTGGTAATACTGCAAAACCCCCAGTATTATTGAAAGGAATTTCATATCTTGCTTGTAGAAGCTGGTGTGTAGGAGGTAGAAATGGAATCACATCAGGTTTATTGGTTGAGTATGCTGCACATGCTTGTTAGGCACCTATTTATTGGACTACCTGTTACAATGCTTTTTAACCTTTAAAGTGTTGTCAGATCTAATAAACTGCTGTTGTATTAAGAATTGTCTTGTAGGTACTTAATGTGTTAGCATATGCTTCTAAGGTATCTGTTATATGTAAGCTGAAACATTCAGTGGCTTCCAAGTTGAAAGTAGTATAGTTCTCTGGATAATGAAAATCTTTGCATGCTTGATATCTATGAACACGGGGATACTGTTTTCCAACATCTGTGTAGAAGTTGTGTTTTTCTTCTGCTGCCTTCTGGACTCCATCTCTGATTGCATGGGTTCATAGGACTTTGGTGCATGCCTTGTTTGATATTTATTGATCTATACCGTGATAGTTGTTTTAGCATGTAAGCAGTTTAACGTGGTTCATAACCTTTTCGGCCTCAAATTATTTTCAGGTGGTTCAGCGTTTCCAAGAATTGTTTGCTCAAACAAAGTACAAAGAAGCAGCCGAGCTTGCAGCAGAGTCTCCACAAGGAATCCTTCGTACACCTGATACAGTTGCCAAATTTCAGGTTTTCATCTCATCTTATTTTACTAATTGGTACTTAATTGACTATGGTTACGCTTGTTTGATTTGCATTTATCTAGTGTATGCCACAAAAAGTATTATAACGGTGCTGTTATGTTGCAGAGTGTTCCCGTACAAACTGGGCAAACACCACCTTTGTTGCAGTACTTTGGGACACTTCTAACCAGAGGAAAACTCAATGCATTTGAGTCATTGGAGTTGTCGCGTCTTGTTGTGAATCAGAATAAGAAAAATCTTTTGGAGAATTGGTTGGCTGAGGATAAGTTGGAATGCAGCGAGGAGCTTGGCGACCTTGTGAAGGTTTGCTTTACATTGTGTGCTTGAATGATAGTCAATACGACCTCTTTGTGGTATTTTCATCTTTGCCTCAAATGTCACTGCAACCAACCTCACTAATTTGTCTGTTTATGATGATCATGCTTTACTGTAGACTGTGGATAATGACCTTGCTTTGAAAATATACATTAAAGCCAGAGCAACTCCAAAAGTTGTTGCTGCTTTTGCTGAAAGGAGGGAGTTCGACAAAATTTTGATATATTCAAAGCAGGTATATTTTGCTTGTTACTGCTTTATGTTCTGTCATTGTGTTATAATGCTTTTTAAGTTAATGTACCGTGTGCCTTATTCTTTTTACCGGCTATTTTGAACACAGGCCTTTTAGTAAGATATTAGATATTAAGGCATTGTCTCCACCCTACACTGTAGCAATTGTCCTTCGAGTGGCTATTCTCATGTTTGTAATATAGCTTCTGAATTTATGGGCTATTTGGTTTTCAGGTTGGGTATACTCCAGACTATTTGTTCCTTCTGCAAACAATCCTCCGTTCTGATCCCCAGGTAGGCATAGAAAAGTAATGAGTTTATATTGTACTTAATCCTTTATCCTTGAATATCCAAACTATCAAGTTATGGAGTTGCATAAAGATATTGTGGACACTAATTTATCTTGAGGATTGAATTCATATTTTCTTTATTATTATTATTATTTATTTATTTTTAATTATTATTAGCTTCTACGCTGTTTGTATCAACATTTACCTTACTATTGTCTTTTGAACTGTGCAGGGAGCTGTCAATTTTGCGCTAATGATGTCTCAGATGGAAGGCGGTTGTCCCGTCGATTACAATACCATAACAGATCTATTTCTTCAGGTTCTTCATCCATGTTTTTTCAGCTGAATGCTATTTGTTACTGCATCTTGTTATTTCATTTCTCAGGCTATTGTTTTCAGAGAAATCTAAATTACAATGATTTTCTGTACTTAATTCTCTTTTATTCTTCTCTTTCAGAGGAACTTAATTCGCGAGGCAACTGCATTTCTACTAGATGTTCTGAAGCCAAACTTGCCAGAGCATGCTTTTCTCCAAACAAAGGTTATTTATGTTATCTGTTTACTTG
Organism: Geranium brycei; assembly: GCA_036897365.1. Taxonomy (NCBI): domain Eukaryota; kingdom Viridiplantae; phylum Streptophyta; class Magnoliopsida; order Geraniales; family Geraniaceae; genus Geranium; species Geranium brycei. Next base: position 12,938 of record JAYMTP010004708.1, read on the forward strand.
TTTTGATGATGCCATGTAAACTTCATATGCTTAGTTGCACTTATATTATACCTCATTCCTGTATTCATCTATCTAGGTCTTGGAAATCAATCTGGTGACATTCCCAAATGTAGCTGATGCCATTTTAGCTAATGGAATGTTCAGCCACTATGATCGCCCTAGAGTCGCTCAACTCTGTGAAAAAGCTGGCCTTTACGTGCGAGCTTTGCAAGTAAAGGATTCTTGCTATTTCTATCAATTATTCATTATCTAATTTTAAGATGTAGCTAAAAGGTATCTGTATCACAATTCTTCTCTCCTTCAGCATTATACAGAGTTGCCAGATATCAAACGTATCATTGTGAATACACATGCAATTGAGCCACAGGTATATGCCAATTCAGATTCTGGCTTTTCTTGTTTATTTGAAGTATTGAAATTATTTTAACAAAAACATGGTACTCTGCAGGCACTGGTCGAGTTTTTTGGTACTCTTTCCAAAGAATGGGCTTTGGAGTGCATGAAGGACCTTCTGCTTGTTAATTTAAGAGGCAATCTTCAGATAATTGTGCAGGTATTGACCGTTATCTTGGGTGGAACAATGATATTGATAATATTGTACTCGGATTACATTCATGCATCTCTGCAGGTTGCCAAAGAATATTGTGAGCAATTGGGTGTTGATGCATGCATAAAGCTCTTTGAGCAATTCAAGTCATATGAAGGGTTGTACTTCTTCTTGGGGTCATACTTGAGTTCGAGGTATGTGAACTAGCAAAAAAATATATTCTTTTTTATGTCTAACTCTAGCAGCACTTATGCTCATTTATACACCATTCTCTATTTTTACTTAATGAGCAGTGAGGATCCTGATATACACTTTAAGTACATTGAGGCAGCTGCAAAAACTGGCCAAATCAAAGAGGTTGAGCGTGTGACCAGGGAGTCAAATTTCTATGATGCCGAGAAGACGAAGAATTTCCTGATGGAAGCCAAGCTTCCTGATGCAAGACCGTTGATCAATGTTTGTGACCGTTTCGGTTTTGTCCCAGATTTGACTCACTACTTATACACAAGCAACATGCTTCGTTACATTGAAGGTTATGTTCAGAAGGTATGAGTCTTGGCTTTGTTTTAGGCACTTGTAATGCCAGGGACCACTATATCCATCTTTCCCAGAATACTATACAATTTATTTGGTTCTTGATAGGTTAACCCAGGAAATGCCCCATTAGTTGTGGGGCAGTTGCTTGACGATGAATGTCCTGAAGACTTTATCAAGGGCTTGATTCTTTCTGTCCGTTCTTTGCTGCCTGTTGAGCCCCTTGTGGAGGAATGTGAGAAGAGGTGATTATCCATTGTATTTAACTTACATAATTTTTTTCCTGATGCATTAAATATTGGTATGATTTCCTCGTGGTTTCCAGGAACCGACTTCGGTTACTTACTCAGTTCTTAGAGCATCTTGTGAGTGAAGGAAGCCAAGATGTACACGTTCACAACGCTCTGGGTAAAATCATAATTGATAGCAACAACAATCCAGAGCACTTCCTCACCACCAATCCTTACTATGATTCTCGTGTTGT
>JAYMTP010004709.1:0-14502 GCA_036897365.1 Geranium brycei
AAAATAATATTCAAATCATTTTTTATTATTTATTCCATAAAAAAAATTTTAAAAAAAAAGTTAAACAAATGAATTTTTTTTCTTTTTTTTTTAAAAAAGAAATTTAAACTAATTTAAAATCACCTCAAATTAACATAATTTAAAATAATTTAAACTAAGAAATTTAAAATAATTTAACATAATCACTAAGAAATTTAAACTAATTTAAAATAAGTTAAACTAATTAATTTAAAAAAAATTAATTAGTTTAGACATGGTCTAAAATCACCTCAAATTAACATAAAACCGACTCAAAATCAATTAAAACAGTCAAATCGCCACAGCATTACGCCCGTGTAATTTTTGGGAGCATAACGGCTGCTATTTACAACAGTGGTTATACCTAACCAACTCAAATAGAATTGATTGGGTAAGACTTTTTTCTCAATAGTGTTGGGGTCAGTGTTCTAAAAACCTCATATTATTTTACTGTTTTCACTTTTTGTTGTGTGTGCATGTTTATTTCAATTTTTACCTATTATTTCATTTTTTCCCTATATACTTGTTTTGAGTTTTTGATATATATATAGTTGTTGAAAAAATTTTGCTTTATAAAATATATAAACGTATTTCACATTATTTTATTTATGTTAAATTTAGGCGTTCCAAATCGAACGGTCCAGTTCACCGAGAACATTAAGCCTCAATCGTTCCAAATGGAATATTGTTGTTCTCGATCCATGTACAATATGATACCACATATATGAAGTATACATGTTTTAAGTGATTATTATGACAAACAAAGGATGCAAAATTTACAGTATGTGAGTTTGAATATGAAAACATCAATCTTCCGAGGCCAATTGGCTCCTGGAACCCGAACCCGAGAAGACAGTCTCAACCCGACCCGCTTTCCTCTTGCAAGGAACAACCCCAGCCGATAACCTGAGAAAAACATACAGAATTAAACAACATAAGATCCACAACGTTCAAAAATCTAACATAATAATGATGTAAATCTTGAATCCAATGTTTTTTTTAATCAGCAATAAAACGGGTAAATCCTAATCTTGAATCCCATTTCTTACGAAATATTCATCCAATTTTTTTAATCAGCAATAAAACGGTAAATCCTGATGTGATTGTCATAAAAAAATTTGAATATGCATTTATGCAAGACTTATATATATATATACCCCAAATGCAAGCAAATGCATGAATCGTCGTGTTCCTCGTCGTAGGCAACATTTTCATCGGGCGGGAAACAATCAGCTTCCATGCCTGGAGGCAGAGACTCGCTTCGCGCTGGATTGAAATTAACGAAAAGTGATTCTGAATTCGGGCGGGAAATGGCATCATCAATCCTAGATGACGGTCTGAAAAACAAGACATAAACGTATTATCAGCAAATTTTCTGATGCTAAAACTCAAATTCTGTGTTTAAGCAGACATTCACATACCCCAAATCCAAGCAAATGTCTGAATCCTTGTGTTCCTCGCCATTGTCAATATTTTCGTCAGACAGGCGCTCGATACTGACATCAGCCTCCCTGCCCGGAGGCAGAGACATGCTTTGCGTGGGAGTGAAGTCAGGCGAAAGCGATTCTTGTGAGCTTCTTCGAAGATCCTCAACCTGAGAAAAAAAACGCACACAAACAGTTTAATTAGCGATCTTTTGTGTAGCAAAATGGTGAATCTTTTGTTCTTGGGCAAATTTAAACTGACCTGTTTGTGCAGGCTCTTGTTTTCTTCTATGGCCTTATACTCCTGGTCAGGAAAACAATAACACAGATCGTTTTAAGTAAATTTTATGACTAAGTAACGATCCACCGAGCTTAATGGATATGGTTTTTACCAGTAATCTTGAGTGATTGACCATCCGAGTAAGAACTTGCTCCTACAATAATAAAAAGAATGATTAATTGCAAGAGAATGTACGAGTACCATTCTAGTTTTGCAAAAAAAATGATTGTGTACTATTTGTTTTTGCAAAAAGTGACTGCAAAATGTAATATATTCTGAAAATGCCCTTGAGATCAAAATTTTTAAATATCACAACAACAAATATTTTTCTTCAACTCAAGCTTGCTGGTGTTTCTTGATGTCTTCGGGAAATATTGTTTTATTTTAAGTTTCAATTTTTTTACTTCAAGGGCATTTTCGTCATTTTGAACAAATACGCACCTATAACAAAAAATGATAAGTTCATACACTTTTCTTTTATTTTTTGCAAAAACATAAGTATACATACTTTTTTATGATTGACCCTAAAAAGAAACAAGCTTAGACCCAAAAAATACAAATAAGCATGAATCTGAACTTTTAACCATAGTTTTGTTTGTTTCACAGAGAACTAGAGAAGATTGAGGACTGCACTTCAATTAGCTACTATGAGCTTTTAAATGTTTTATGTACCTTTCGGTTCTTCACAGCTTTGAGCCCTCCCATTATGTACCGCTCTAGTTTCTGCAGACCCGGCAGAGTAAGGCCATCGAGCGCCCTACCCAACATCCTCCTACAAGAGATCAAGAAATTATTCTAATCACAAGCTTTTTACTAACTTAATTAAGAAGAGAACATGAAGTAAATTATCACTCACGAAAGCAAGACTTGCATCTCTCCAAGCTTCTCTTCGAGTTGCTTGGCCTCAGGTTGAGATTGCTCGCCATTTTGTGTCTGCAAAACTTTAAAGTTCAGTTAATGGTTGAGAGAAATGATTATTATGAGTTTTGACCACTCGTTCAAAATAGGTAGTAGCATACGAGTTGGGGCACTTGGGCTCGAGCTGGAGGGTTTTGAAGGTTGAGCTGTGCAGTGTACCTTGCAAGAATGTTTTGCATAGAGCTGCTGCACAATTAATGGAATGAAACAACCGCGTAATGAGAACATGCATAACGAGTCGTTTGATAAGTTAGTAGCTGAAAGGGGGGCTATGGCTAAAATGAGCCTAATGCAGAGAAGCTCCATTTTGGAGTCTGTCTCAGCCATTTTCGGCATAAAGCAGCTAAAATAAGCTCAATGATGAGAAGCTCCATTCAAGTGTAAAGCCGAAATTATTGTACTGATTCCATATACTGTATAAGCCTTATTCCTTTGGAAAATCAAGGGGTAATGTATAATTATGAAATATTCATCCCAATTCCCCATAAAATAGATGAATTCTAAATAAAATCCTGGTTCTTTCTTAGACATGAATATTTACTACTACCAAAACCTAAGGAATTGCTGAAATCGTAATCTAAACAATACACCATTTGTGATTCTAAAGGTTCAATTCCAAATAACAACAGTCTTAGAGTTCTCAATTATTTTGTGTGATCAGCCTATTCGTTATCTAGAAATGAATGAATCACAAGTGCATTGATAATAAGTGATCGATGAACCAAACATCTTAAATTCAATTAACAAACAACACAAAGACTAACAAGCAAAACAAATCAAAACCCATGAAATTAACCACATTGATGATAAGTTGTTAACTGATCAATGAACCAAACCAAGAACAGGACTAACAAGCAAGACAAAGCAAAACCCATGAAACTAAATACTCAAATTAGAAACCCATCACAATAACAACAACAAAAAGGGGGGGCAAAATCAAGTAGATTAAACCCTAAAAGATCCAAAAACAATTTACCCAGAGCTTCAAAATTCATGGAACCTGAAAATAGCATATTCTTCATCTAAAAATGAATGGATCACAACTCAATAACATTGATGATAACTGATTAATGAAGCAACCATCTCCAATTTCAATCAACAAGAAACACAAACCAAGAACCCAACCAGCAAGCAAAACCCATGAAATTAACCAGTCAAATTAGAGACCCATCACAAGACTAACATGCAAAAACAAATCAAAACCCATGAAATTAACCAGTCAAAACCCACATTAATAATAACTGATCAATGAAGCACAAACCATGAACACAACCCAGCAAGCAAAACCCATGAAATTAAACAGTCAAATTAGAGACCCATCATAGTAAAAACATCAAAAGGGGCAAAATCAAGTAGACTGAGCCCTAAAAGATTCAGAAAATTTTACCCAGAGCTTGAAAATTCATAGAGCCTTCCATTGCTGGAGAAGATGATGACTCCAACCTGAGCATCACACAAAATAGCCAACTCACTGGCCTTCTTCACCAACCCACCACGCCTCTTCGAGAAGGTGATTTCTCTTTTACTCGAACTCTCTATCTTCTTCATCTCTATCTTCGTTCCGCCCATTTCCTTCAAAACCCAGAACCCAAAATCAATCGATCAACAAAAAAATCGCAATATCAACCTTGTAGCACCACAAGAACAAGACCCAGAAAATGAGAGTTGAAATTGAAATCAGAATCCAAATGGGTCTCTTTGATTCTTATTTATAGTGCATTTCATGATCGGTAAATGGATCTCCGATACGGGACTGTTTGGTTTTCAGTTATGAATTGCTTGCTGGACACTCAATTTCCTTCTCTTCTCGTCGTTTTGGTTAATTTTAATTGAGATTGAAATGTTTGAGTAAATGGGACCAAACATTACCTTAAGAGCGGAAACGAATACGGTTAAAAGGAATGTTTTTATTTTTCTTCTTCACTCAAATTTTCTTTTCTTTTTTTATTTGGTGTGATATAAATAAGGCTGCTCAAAATTAACCAAGAACTAAAAAACCGACTAAAACCGTCCAGAATCGGATCCAAATATATCAAACCGGAATAAATTGGTATGCTCTTGATTCTTGAACTTAAGAACTAAGAAGAAATTGGATTGATTAATACAAAATCGATGTTAACCGAGTAAACCAGAGATAATTACTTGTCAGCGATGATGTGTTCCATACACTAGATTCACGATTCTAACCGCTCCGTCGAGGTAGGGTTATGCGATTTCCGGTCAGCGAGCCAGCTACACGAAAGATGAAAAAGAAAGAAATAAAAATGGTTTTTGATTTTTTTATATACAAAACGAAGATTGAAGCCACCGAGAGTAGAAGCTGACACACACAACACAAAATGTGTGAATTTCTTCGATCAAAGAGGATAAAAAAGAAACTTCTCATGTTAATGTAGGAATTAGAGAGATTGACTATTGGGGGGATTTGGCCGGAGATAAGGTTGTTGGCGAGATTGATGACGCGGGGCTTGTGGAGGTTGCCGATGTCGGCAGGGATCTGGTCGAAGATGTTGCTGCCAACGAGATTGAGGACACATAAGTTAGAGAGGGAAGTGACGCAAGGGGAATTTAATGGAGATGACATTCCAGTCGTCGGTGACGAGGGTGGTGAGGCCATGGAGGGTCGCATATGAAAGGCTCAATAGAGCCGGACATGTAACCAAAGCGGCCGGTTTGACGAAGATGGGGTCCTCAAGCTCGCTACAGAGAGTAAGGTCGACCACGTGGTAAGAGGAGAAAGGTCGATGAGGGCTCTACTTGTTGGGCTTTTTGGTCTCAAACTTAATTTAAAATCAGTTCGATTTTAATCGAAAAATCGGCTAATAAAATTAATCTGTTCATTTTGAAGTTCAATATCAATCTCAGTTTATGAAATTAGTCACCAAACTAATCGGTTCAATTTTTTATTTGAATTTTTAGTTTGACAAAATTATTGATTAGTCACCCAGGGAAGTTCTCAAACTCAAACTCGCAATCAAAACCTGCTGGGGCAACCCATGCTAGCAAATGCATAGCCTATTTCCTGATCGCTTAACAAAAGTAACAGAAAAATTGCAAGACAAATGAACAATTGCAGCACTCTACCTGCTTGAGTTTACAGCTGATGAGATTCACTCAGCATCTCCACCAAAAACTTATCATCAATCTCGAAGATTAGCCTCTCAAGACCCAACAAAAATGCCCATCGAATGCCTTCCCACAACGCAAGAGCCTCCACCACTAAAATACGCATCACCACTCGAAGAGAAATGGATCGAACCCTCAGACATCACCCATTCGCGCCACGCTGCACCAACCCCCAAACTAATCGACCCTGCACTTTGACATCCAACACCATGTTGACTCGTCTAATTTCATTGAAAATATTTTATTAAAACTTTAAATATATTAAAAAAAATAATGATCAATTATATATTAAACAAGTAGACTCGAGATTTTATAAAATTTTAAAAGAACAGGGTAGAGTCCGACTCACTTATTAAAGAGGTAATGACACTTTGTTACACCTAATCATGACGAAATTCTTTTTTTAAGTACTTTGACAATTTTTATGTGACAACATATGCTAAAATGACTAAAATACTCCTGGTTTAATAAACCATAATTTAATTTGGTCCAATTGAAAATAATTGACGGTCCAAACCGGTCCAACTACCATTCAATTGTATTGAAGATTAGAGATTTGAACCGGTTTAATTCTGAGTTTTAATTTGAATTGGTTCAATTGACCTAGTTGAACTAGAGACTGCTCAAATTGTATTGGTTCAACCAATAGTATTTTAGAAGTAATTTATCACAAAAAGAATTTGTTGAATAATAAATAAATAAAAATTTAATTAAAATATGAGACTGTCGTCTCATCCTAATTACATGTAACAAATTGTCACTGTCCCCTTGTTCAACGATCTGGGCTCGAAAAATTCAATCTCATTTCCGATTTAAGATATTTTCTAAGTGACCAATCTATACTATAAAACGCCGACGAGCGTCGAGCCCAGCCACTAGCCCCAAAACCGAAGGACCATACCGTCGTCGTCGCCGCCGCCGCCGCAAGAGAAGAAGCTCCACGAACTGACCGATCACCGACGAGAGAGAGAGAGAGATCGGAGTCGCTCAATCGAACCCTAAATCGCTCTCACCGCGCCACCATCCACAGAACCATGTCCGACGCGTATTGCTCCGACTGCAAGAAGCACACGGAGGTGGTGTTCGACCACTCGGCCGGGGACACGGTGTGCTCGGAGTGCGGTCTCGTGCTCGAGTCGCACTCCATCGACGAGACCTCCGAGTGGAGGACCTTCGCCAACGAGTCCGGCGACAACGACCCCGTCCGCGTCGGCGGTCCCACGAACCCTCTCCTCGCCGACGGTGGCCTCTCCACCGTCATCGCCAAGCCCAACGGCGCCTCCGGCGACTTTCTGTCGTCGTCGCTCGGCCGGTGGCAGAACCGCGGGTCGAACCCGGATCGGGGGCTCATCCTCGCCTTCAAGACCATCGCCACCATGTCCGATAGGTAGGGTTTGTTTATTTTCGAGTTGATGTGTGTGGAACGAATTGGAGTGATTGAGGTTAGGGTTTAGGGGTCTGTTAGTTTCCCGAGAAAGTGGGGGGAAATTAGAAAAACCTCTTGAGTTGGACACAATTAGTACATGGTTTTTAATCCTGAGATGCTAGAATGGTGAGATGAAGCTAAGAATTGACTGGTATGAAAGGTTTGGGTCCTTCAAGACCATAGCTAACATGTCGATAGGTAAGGTTTTTGTGTCGAATTGGTGTGTGTGGAGTGAATTGGAGCGATTGAGGTTAGGGTTTAGCTGGTACTGACTTTAGGGGTCTGTTTGTTTCCCGAGAAAGTGGGGAAAAATTAGAGAAGCCTCTCAAATAGGACATAAACAGTACATGGGTTTTAATCTTGAAATGCTGGAGTGGTGAAATGAAGCTAAGAATTGACTGGTTTGAAAGGTTTGGGTGTAGTTGGAACACAAACAGAAAACCCAAAATTCAAATTTGTTCTTATCCAGTTCTCTTTATGTATGTGCTTATTTTTGTTTACCAGTTCAATTTGGGTGCATGTCCGTTTTTGTTTACCAGTTCAAAGTGTTTGTAGTGAATTGAAGTGATCAGTTCTGCATTTAAGCTAGCATTTGCTATTGATCGAAATGATCATTTTGTCCGAGGAATGAATATGAATTGAAGTGGATTTAGATGCTTGTCTAATGGTGTAGGGGAATCGGTAGTATGTTCTATAGAATTCGGAATACTGTGATTCATTGTGTTTGGATTTCAGAACTCAAATTGAATGAAATTTAGGGTGCAATTGAATGATTCTCGTCCTTATATCCAACTTTCTCAACATCATGGTTGATTCATGTATGTATTTAGGTTTGCTGGTTTAGATGCGACCCTCATTGATAAAATGAACAAGGTTTAGAACAATATATTGCGCTTGAGTGGACTTCATTAACATTTATTCTTTCCTTTTCTTTTGGCTTGCTTTTAATTGATTTAGCATTAACAAGTCTGAATTCATGCATTGAACTGCATTCCTTTCCCCTTCTACTAACTGTGCATGCATATAAAATTTAATGAGTTAAAAATTGATACTAATGACATGCTCTACTTCATATATTTTTTGTCGGGTAATGCTGCAAAAATATAGCTGACATTGAAATTTGTGTTTCAGGCTGGGCCTTGTTGCAACCATCAAGGTATTGCTCTTTACTCACTGTTAGTATAAACAGTTATGTTGTCTAAATCCAATTGTTTCATTATCAGGACCCAATGCATTCCTTTGAACTGTTGGGATGAACTATCTTCATTATCTGGATCACCCTTTTTTATTTGTATTCTCTATGCAGCTGAATGATCAGTGAGATGGTGTTAAAATTAATAAACATGATCTTATGCTGCATACTAGAGAATTGGCCTGATGAACAGACAATTGTTTGAGAATCCCATGATTTATATATGCAATATATGACTATTTTATTTAAGAACGAAAGCATGAATTCTTTGAATTATCCTTGATCATTTGAATTCTTCTTAGCATTTGCCTCATCCAATAAATCAGTTAATCCAAAAGATACAAAACACTATATCTTCTAATATCAGAAGTTCAGAACTAGGTTTACTAAACTTACCAAATTGCAACAGCAGAAGATGCTATAGAATTTTTTTTATTTGTTATGCTTGTTTAAGTCTGCTATGTTTATAGATATTTTTTACTGTTTACTTGGTATCATTACCTGTTTTGTTTTCTGATGTTGCTTTCACCCTTGATTTAAAGGATCGAGCTAATGAGATATATAAGAAGGTAGAGGACCAAAAGTCTAGTAGAGGAAGAAACCAGGATGCACTGTTAGCTGCTTGCTTGTATATTGCTTGCCGACAAGAAGACAAACCTCGAACTGTTAAGGGTACAGCCTACGATTCTTTTAACGTCTGGGTGCTTCCTGATTTATCTTGCTTGAGCTTTCCTGAACCTGTGGATTTCAACTAGAAATATGCTCTGTCGCTAATGGAGCCACTAAGAAGGAAATAGGTCGAGCAAAGGAGTACATAGTGAAACAGCTAGGACTAGAGACGGGTCAGTCGGTGGAGATGGGAACTATTCATGCGGGAGATTTTATGGTGAGCATGACTTTTTTTTCTTCAACTTCCTATTTTTCGGTACAGCTTAATGAATCCTGCTTGGTTTTGGCTTACTAGTAGTCAGTGGTCACCATTGATAATGTCATTGATATCCGTTTTCTTTGATGTGTAGAGACGTTTCTGTTCGAATCTTGGAATGACCAATCAAGCAGTTAAAGCTGCACAAGAAGCTGTTCAGAAGTCAGAAGAGTTTGACATAAGGTACTTGTGATTCTTGCTGCCATCATGTTTTAGAAAATGAAGATGATTTACCAAACTGGTTGCATATTTTCACACATCAAGTTTACGCCATGTGCCGCGGTTGGACAGTTGCATATGTCTTGGATATTGGAGGGATGTATTGCCTAATCAAACCTGAAATTTATAATAGGATAGGAACAACTGAAACACAATCATTTTTCCTTAGATTATTTCTCGATCTTTATGTGGCTTCACTGTGTCCCCGGGACATCTAAGATGTTGGTCCTAGTCCTAGGCCTTGGTGAATGCAAGGTGGAACTTTAGTAGCCGTCGACAAACACATAATAATTGTTGTTATATGTCAAAATTTCTTTGAAGTCCTATTAGCACTGTTTTCGTCCTTGCAGCAGTGAATTATGCACACACAAGCATACAAAAAAATATACTCGAGCAATACTAGTTAAAGAACATGAATCCTTTTCTACCTCCCTTTTGTAGTACTCCGCATGTTTTTTTTGTTATGCTCTAAACATTCATTGTTGAACTTCTTTGGTATGTGAAGAAGGCACAAATCATTTCTTTATTGCCAGCATTATCTTTTATTTTGCGTGCAGGGGAGGGAGCAGAACAAATTGCTATCTCATTTTGTGGCAAATGATCTTTAATATAGCGATTTTCACTCTCATCTATGAGAAATGAACAAATAACATGATAATTATTGTGATTCTCGTCTCTAAAAGGCTAAACTAATGCGTTTAAACATGTCATGGTTTTGTTCATACTTCTCTGGCCTATTACTTGCTTGTGAAATGTACTTAACATTTTTTAACTGAATTTTCAGGAGAAGCCCTATATCAATTGCAGCAGCAGTTATTTACATTATAACTCAACTTTCAGACGATAAAAAGATCCTCCGAGGTTTGACTGTCCCTTTCACATATATCAACTAAGATTGTAATTTGGATTGGTTTACGATCAAGACTCACTTATATAGAAGCGGGATCTGTACCACCCAACTTAGGTTGGTCATTTTAGTTAGTTTAGTTGGTAATATGCTATAGATAATATCCCAGAAGATATGAAGACACGAGGGAGTAAAAGGTTTAAATTCAAATTGAATCCTTGATTTTTTATAAAATAGTGAAACCTGTAATTTATTTTGGGATAGAGGGATTGTGATATATATATATATAAGTTTGCATATTCGGTATCTTATCCCATCCATACTCCAACATTTGATTGAAAGCTGTGTGCGCTCATGCAGACATCTCGCTGGCGACCGGAGTTGCAGAAGGTACGATTAGAAACTCATACAAGGATCTGCATCCTCACGTGTCCAAGATTATACCGGCCTGGTACGCCAAGGAGGAAGATCTCAAGAACCTATGCAGTCCTTGAAACCCTAAATTCCAATAGGTTTGTAAACTTGTGTTGTAAGGTGTATCCCAATTCAACATTTGGAAACATATCCAGAGTCCTTTTCTCTTCAAATCTCTGTAATGATACTAATTTGGCTACTTGATCTCTGAGTTTGTGTAGTGAGTGGTTTGGTGTTGAGAGGAGGTTTATAATTCAAAATCTATGGTAGCATCTAGCATGAATCTTGAGATTTGACAAGTAGCATATTTGTTGTGTTTTGTTTAAATGTATATAGATAGGGAGCAATTTATGTGAATGGCTAAATGAGAATGTGGTACTTTTTTTGTAAAAAAAATAATAATCTCAGCACACCAAATAATTGTGTGTCAGGTCATCTGTAGTTATCGTAAGGTGGGAGCTCATAGTACATCGCACCAACTGTCAAGTTGTGTGTGAGTGTGAAGGGCACGAATTTAACATGTGGCCAAACACATTTCAGATTTTTTTACCGAATGAAATCGGAAAAAAATAAAATTATTTACCTAAATGTGCCAACACCAAACCAAGTTTTGTGTGGTTTCTTATTATCTTTTACTATAATAAAGGATTTTAATGAAAAAAATTAAAAATAGTTTTTAAGAAAACAAAAGTTTCTAAACAATTTTTTTTATAATAACAAATATTTTTGTTACAATATTTATAATTGAAAATTTGTTTTGGTACGAAAAAAACATTTGTGGTAAACACATTTTCAAAATAAGATAAAACATTTTTTCCTAACCTAGTGTATGTATTAAAATTCAAACTGATAACCTTATATATGTATGTAAATTAGAGTGAACTTTGATCATTTAGTCCAACTTGTATTGGTTAAATCTTTTTCATTTCTGAAACATGATATAAGTGCGATTTTTATCATTCGTCGTCCTTAGAAACGGTAAAGAAACTTAATTTTGGTGGGGCTCTATGTCTCTTCTCTAATTGGGATGTGGAATCCCAAAACTATATGGCCCCTAGCAAGTTATGGGGATTTATGCAGGAACGGTGCGACTAGGGTTTATTCTATAATTAAATAAAAATACACATAAACCGAAGGCATATGATCGACATCTTTGATATACATTATATGCAAACTCTGTAATTAAATATTCAGAATCAGTTTCTTGTAGTACATTTATTTCAATAGATTACATACCCAATCTATTTAATCTTTGTTGCGACGTTGTAGATCTTAAATAACATTTTATCAACTTCAGTTTTGAAAAACTTCTTTACGCTAAAGCAACTGTTACGATAATTATTAACATATATCTATATGCATGATGGAAATAGTGCAGAAAATATTATTATTGTGAATTACAAAATGAGTAGAGGAATCTAAGTGAATTACAAAATTAACTACATAATTACACAACGGGATTGAGGAATCTGCATTTATAAGTAGGAACAGGACACTAAAAGAGTAGAGTAAAGCATAGCGAGAATCGCTAAAACCGCTCCGTCACCATTCCTAATCGCCCCATCTTGAAATATGGGGACTTCTCTCGGTTGCATCCACCAAACGAAGCAAGTGGTGGCTTGCTAGATTGACAATAGCCTTGCAAACGACTTCACAAGGAATCTTAATTAACGTATTGCTTCTCACGTATTATACATCGTACAGTGTCGGTAAATGAATGTCTATTTTTGTCGCACATAATGTGTTGGGTAGTTTAATTTTTCCACACCCACCAAGATTCATTGACGTTTTTGAGTAAGACATGTCGGTACGGTCAAAGCTCAGTTGCAAAGTGGATAGTGATTTTGATGCAACAATCCATAAACAGTATGATATTTTCACGTGGCCACCACGTGCAAAGACCCTCTCAGATGGTGTTCACGTGGGAAGGCCCATCTCATTACTCCCTAACAATTTAATACCCAAAGTTTATGCTCTCAAGCAACACGTGGACGACGAAATCAAGACGAGAAAATGGGTGTCTATAGATATTGATTGGGGGGGCCACGTGTATCGAAATCAACACGAAATTAAGTTTACGCTCCGTGTGCGACCTATGAGAATTAATTTGAGGACACTGTATAATAAGGGGAACATATTTCATTTTATAATTTGTCGGGGAGTGGTGTAACTGATGTTATGAAACTCGGAACTCGGGTAAAAACTCGACTTGCTGAAAATAGAGAAAAACTCGAAACTCGGGCAAAACTCGTTTTGCATTAAAAAATAATTTCATATTTATATATTAATATGCAATATTTATTATAGACAAAATTTATTATATATAATCAAAGTTTATCATGTATGTGGCACACAAACTTTAAAATTTTTCGGATTAATTATACACAGATCGAAAATTTTAAGTTAATCGTATATGCTTATTAAAGATGATGTTCTAGCATTTGATATTTATTCGATAAATTTTAATGCTAGAAGATCAAAAGTCTCTAGTTGATTGAATATTTACTGAACCAAAAGTATCTAACATTTAATATTTATTCACTGAATTTTATTGAATGTATTGTAAAATCTAGCAACTAGCATTAATTGAATTTTAAATTATTGAGGAAGAGAGGCTCTAATTAAAAAAAGGACAAAAAAAGGACCGGAATTGGACCAGACTAAACCAGTCTGAACTGATATGATCGAGTTCTGGCCGTTTTTTGCCAAACTCGACTCGGTTGAGCCCAAAATTCCGGATTCTAGCTGGAATTCCCGGAATCCGGTCGAAAATCAGCGAGTTTCATAACACTGAGTGTGACGATGGTTTCTGCCACATCAGCATGTGTGCGCCACGTAACACTCCTTCAGCAGTTTGCACGAGATTATCCTCTATTGATTGGAGACTATATAAACAATAATATATTAACTTGAAAATTTTATGGGTTGGACTATGATACAGGGTTCAAAGTGAAAATCACTTTTAGAATGTAAATTAAAATTTATATAAAATTGTGTGTGTGTATATACAATAATACATACATGAATATGAGTTGTTGTATTTATGATGAAACACTTAAAATTGAATTTCAGTCCTTTAAAAATTCAATCTAAAAATTAATATTAGTATTAATATATAATTTTTATTTTAATAGACATGTAAAACTAAATTTGGTGTATCATAATTAACTATATTTTTTTATCTGTAAAATGATTGACATTCTTTCAGACCTCGTCATAAACAACACCATAAACAACAGTTAAATTATCTTTTAAAGATATTAAAACTTAAAAGTATAAATATCTACATGCAGACAAAATTGAAGTCTCATTCATAAAGTTAAAAATGTATTTTATGAATAAGTTTTAGATTTGAAGTTGAAAAATTAACGTGAGTGTCGTGGTCTATTTCTTACCTATAGAAATAATTGCACTACATTAACTGGTCTCTCCATTGATTTGATGTGATCCAATCCCACCACTATCTACCTTTCCCCTACCCAATTACAAATGTTGAGTTCTTTTCCCTTTGTTTCACGAAAAATGGTGATGGGATTTAATGGACTCATAGGTATAATTATAATATATGGTGACGTTTAGGTATTTACGGGGCTGACATCTAGCGCCTTGTGATTGGTTTTTTTTCCATAATAATAATAATTATGTATTAAGATGTGATAAAATCGAGTTTTTTTTTCATAATAATAATAATTTTGTATTAAGATGTGATAAAA
>JAYMTP010004710.1:0-14499 GCA_036897365.1 Geranium brycei
ATATGTAGGGTAGTTTTGTCATTTTACATGGACAATTAACTGAAAACTTAACGGATTGTAGTTGAGTGAGAATATCCAAAGTCAGCGTGGTTTTCAGAAAAAAATATATATCAGGTGTAGTTATGTGAGAATGATGTCAAACTAGCTGTAGCTAGCTGAGATTATCCCTATTTCCAAAAGAGCTACCTACCTCTCTTCTCTCTCTTCATGCTTTCATCTCTATCTCCCCCTGCTTGTGTGTTATCTCAATTTTCTACTTCAATCACTACGATTATCATCCATGGCCTTAGATCTTCATTTGACAATTTATTGCATAATTAATGCCCTCTTAGATTCATATCGTTTCATATAAATAGATCTCCAATCTTCCTCTTAGTCCAAAAACACTTATTATTTCCAAGATTTTGTTTACGGAAGAAACGAATAAGGTAGTTTTTTTCAGTTAATTTCTTGCTCTTTGGTTTTTTTTTGAATATTGCATCACATGCCCTATCTATCCTTAAACTCACCCCACCCAATTACCGTGCTGATAAAGTCAGGGAGTAAGCAATGCCAACCACTAGGGCAAACTCAAGCTGGTTTGATTGTTTGATTTGTCTTGTTCTCTTTTTTTATATATATGGATTAGAGGGAATTTTTAGGGTTTTTTTTTAAAACTTGGGAATTTTTAGGGTTAATTTACTGAATTTTAACTTGTTTTATGAATTTTCAAGCAAGAGTCTCAAATTTTTGGATTGAGTGGGTCTCAACCCAAACCGCCCGCAGACCCGCACGGGCCCGCAAGTCCTCAACCCGCACCCTTTTGGGTGGGTTACGGTTTTCTTATTTTTTCACCCGCATACTAACGGGCGGTTTTAAAAAAATCAGAATGGGCAATTGAACCGCCCGTCTCACAACCAACCCAAAAAAAAAGACTTCAATGAACCCTAATTCTCTAGACAAGGAGACCGGTTGGAGATCACGTGCACGAGTGGCTTTGGCTCTCCTACTCTGTTAATCTATATCGACTCATTGATTATTCACTACAGAGGCTCCAATCAAAGTATGTACCTCCCTATTTCCTTCATCTTCATTCTCAATGTAATGATTTGGAGATTTTGCGATCTCAGGTCTCTGTAATTTAGTCTTTCTTGTAGCTTTACTTCTGAGTCTTTAAACTGGGTCAAGGGTTTGGATGTGCTTTCCTCAATCTGTATTGTTGGGTTCTCTTCGATTTTAGCTTATGCTCACCTTTTATTGCATTCATGTTGTAAATTTCTGATCTTTATGCGATTTTCACTTGAATTCATAGAAGGGTCCTTGTATTTAGTCAGAGATTTCCAGGAATCTATGAAAAGATTAGGAATTGAGCTCAAGTGAATGAAATTCATTTTTTTTTGTATGGGTAACTTTCTCTGGATAATGAGGCTTCTCTAGATACTGAGCTTGCATTGAATCTAAATGTAAGAAACTAGACAAATTGCAAATACCACACATATTCTGATTTGGCGTTGTTGCTGGAATTTGTATGAAAAATTTTGCGAGTGAATATGGATCCAAAATCTGGGTTCAATTTAGTGTTGATAACATGTTTTGACTATAGTCCAATTGGGGTTTTCTCTTATCCTTGGAGTCATGCATGTGTTTGACAGTTAAGCTTGTCCTGAGTTTGTTTTTTCTAAGTTGGGTATAGATTTGAAGTGTGTTTGTGATATTTCCAAAGACATGGAGAAGTGGGTTTGGAGAAAGAGAGAAAGCTCCACAGTTGACACTATTGAGTCTTGATAAGTCCCATTATTTTGATAGCTTAAGAAAGCGTCTATGAGATGAGGATTAGGATGCAAGAGGAATATGCACCGTAAGCATGATTGCATGGAGAATGTAATGAAGTCATCATATTGACAGGATTAGCACCTTCAATTGTAGTTGAAAGCTGTACATGTTTTAAGCAGGACCCGTTTATACAAATATTCCTTGATGCAAAGAAGCATTTTGTTTTCTGTCAAATTTTGCATTTGTTCTTTATCTGCAATTCCAATTTCCTTGATGCAATTCCAATTTGTTCTTATTTGTTTTTTGGACAATTTGGTTGGCTGTGTGCAATGTTCTGAATCATTATGTTCTCTCCCATGGGAAGATGGTCTATAATGACATTTTGTTTTGAGCCATGGATGGTCTGAGTTCAAGCAAGACCCTGCTTATTATGCTTAATTATTTATTTAATTAATCACATATTTTCGGGGCAGGGATCGGTATTGGGAATCTCCGTCCCCATCGGGGATTGAGCAGGCGGGGAAGGGATCATTAAAACCGGCCTATTTCCATCCCTATGTTAACTGTTAAGATGATGAGTTTAAGCTTTTAAGAACTCAAGTTGAATTTGACTTAGTAGTTCTTGTTATTTTTGTGCTTATGAGTATAAATGTTCTCCATAAGTTGGGAAAAATCAGTTTAAAATGCTTTAAATGGAGCTTTGGAGTTTTGACTATCTGGTAATGAACATAATTTATAATTTTAGGTTATTGATCTTGGAATTTGTGTTTTACTCATTGAGTTGTTGAAGTTTATGCTGCTTGAAATCATTTGTGCAATTTTAAATGAAATAACTTTACTTCATAGAAGATGTTCTCTGAAATAGACACTGGTTTATTCTGTTGAAGGATACCATGGGGACACGTTGGAAAGGAAAGGGGGCAAAAGCCAAAGCTCTTGCAGAACCCATGTCAAAGATAGTCACACAACTTCAGTGTTCTCTCATAGAATCAAATGCTTGTGGGTTACTCTCTGGGTTGAGCGTACTTCTTGCTGCCGAAGCAGAACAAACTGATCTACTCAACCGTGCATGTTTTGGCCGACCCATTGTTACAGTTGAAAAGGATAAGCAGTGGTTTCAGTTGGGTTCGGAGGAAGCCTTTTACCTAAGCAATTCCTTAAAATGCCTCAAGATAGTCGGTGAAGGTAACTGTCCCAAAGATGACGATGAGCTATGGCTGTACATGAAATCCAAGAGAGACACATTCCCTGAGCTCTATAAGGCTTATTCACATCTTCGAGGGAAGAATTGGGTAGTGAGGTCAGGATCTCAATATGGTGTTGATTTTGTTGCTTACCGTCACCATCCAGCTTTTGTCCATGCTGAATATGCTGTGCTTGTTTTATCAGACGGAGACGGTGATGTAAATGGGAGATTGAGGGTGTGGTCTGATTTTCATTGCACTATTAGACTTAGTGGAAGTGTTGCAAAAACATTACTAGTCCTTCACACCAATAGAAATGGGAGTGGTGCTGCTTCTCCATCTTGTTTGGAGATGTATACCATTGAGGAACGTACAATCACAAGATGGAATCCAGAACAAAGCCGCGAGGAACCAACAATAGCTGAAAATGGCAAGTAAGAAATCTTTTAAAGTATTTGTATGTTCCATGCTAATGAACTCATTTGTAGAATTTGATTGCTTTAATTAAAATTTCAATTCCCTTTACATATATCCTGTCCTTATAAGGTATCCTCCCAAAACTAATGATTAATTGCTTTTTCCCACCATCAGACGCTATTATCTTCAGATTGAGTTTGACTGATTTCTTTCAGTATTGGAACAAGTTAAGTTTCTACATACGTATTGTTCATATAAAACATTTATTATTTATTTCGTTATGAGTTCACATATGATACGTGTTTATAAATTTTCGGAACTGAAGCTTGTCATTGTTGATTGAACCCCCTTTAGTATATATATGTATATATATAGTGGAGGCGTAAAACATTACAGTGCCATGTTCATTTGTCAAGAGCCAAGAGTGGGACTTACCACTTTAGTTTTATGTTAGGCCACTAGGGTTGGGTAAATATTACATCTCGGCTAGTTCTTGATACTTGCTTCAATGGTAATAGCATTGGTCATTGGGGTTGGTTTAGATGAAGGGTTTGGTGACTAAAGATTTGTAGTGTCCTGTTATGTTATGTGATGTTATGTTAAAACCTTGCTACTTGTGTTGTGGTGAGATGTGTAACATTTTAACAGCATAGCTTAAAAAAGATACAAAACTGCAACTGAATTAGAGCAAATTGGAGTCAGGCACAAAGCTAGACAAATCAAATATTGATCGAGGCTAGGATTGTATTTGCTATTACAGATAGGAAAAGTGTTTTCGAAAAATGCTTGACGTTAACACCAAATATGAATATTAAAAGTGACACAATCAATAGTCCACAAAGAATTCCACACACAACAAATTGACCCTAAGTTGGCTAAAATTGTAGTGACAACAGATGAACACATGCCATGAGCTTCAAATACCAGCTTCAATGACCATAGCAACTACATCCCAGAACTCTGAAAACAGAAAAAAGAATAGAATGATATTTTCCTTCACCCATGAATGAGTGATTCATCAGTTATCAGAATCTGTCAATACCTTAACCATAATCTGCATTATCTGTACTCTCATCTGTAAGGACAAAATGTAAGCAGTTGTCTCCTTAAAGAGCCCATCTACGCCCATAGACTCCCCGTTTGGTACCAGCTTCTTTAGTGTTCTGATCCTTCTCACGACCCCATTACCGTTAGCTGGTTTCCTACATGCTTTTCCTTTCATCAAATACCTTGTCCCCGCCCTCCTCTTCTCAATAAGATTTCCACTGTTTTGCAGATCCACGACCCTGTTCTGGATCTTGCCTCCTTTTTTTGTTCTCTTGTCTTGAGCTTCCAAAACTTTATCCCACAAGGATTCACTTGATGACTTGCATATCTCCTCGTTTCCTCCATCCTTACTCTTCACCACAAGGCTGGGATATGAAAAGGCGCCCATAATTCCTTGAACTAACTTTTATTAGAGATGTTGACGAGACCAAACTTCTTAGGAATGTTGGGGCTTGGGGAACTTATCTTTAGTCTTATTAGCAGCTTAAGTTGCCAAAACAAGAGAGAAATGAAAGACCCCAATGCAGAAATGATAGAAGATGATCCCTTTTATAGCAAGTCAAGGATATGGGTTAGTGGTATTTAGATAACGTGCATTATTAAAATAATCATAAGAGTAGTGAAAGTATATATATACACACACAAATTTTTTTATAATAGTATATAGAATTAGAAGGAATTAGGATAAAACGAAAGGTGGTGGGATGGCCAAGTTTGATTGGCCAGAGCATTGGTTGTAGGTTGCTTTGAACATGTTCTGAAAACTCATTGAACATGCTTCCACATGATTCTTCTAGCAAGCCAACCACTCCTAAACCACCAGCAGCTTGACACCTACATCTCATCAAAACACACTCTGGATGATTCCTCTTTCTCGCCTTTTCCAAATTCAATGCACATGTGTACTTATGCCCAAATTTTAATTAGAGTAAATGTTGGTTTATGCGTTATATATATATATATTTTCCTCCATTCAGTTCCAGTTCCAGCTCAACAGGCATGTTCATTCCACAAATACAACCTTTTAGGCTCTTCCTAGGAGAAAACTGAAAACCTGTGTCTATGATTGGAGTTCTGAGAAGTCCGTACTTTGTTAGTATCTGTCGTGGGAAAAGTCGACAGTTCAGATATGCTGTCAGGATTGGTCAGGCGCAACTTCTCACATTCATGAACAGTATTTTATCTTAAAATTCTGATTCTCTTCTGTAAATCATGTTCTGACATGTCTGGTCTCCAGGTATATCCACTGAAGTCCAGCGGAGACAAATCTTCTTTACCGACAAGGATACATGCATCTTGCTTGCTGAGCATATGCCAAAGTGATCCCCAAACACGAGGTGATCTGGTTTTTTTATGCTTCTGAGGGTTTCTTGGCAACAATTTACTACCAGTACTCATGATATGTTACCTTCAAAATGTTTTCCAGGTTTAATAGAAAATGAACTTGTGCAGAAAGCTTGCCTCCGATGTTTTTATTACTTATTAGTTTCAAATTTGAGGTTAATTGTGGCCCTCAGATTGAGGTTGTTGTGGCTATCAGTAAAAGCTAAAACTCAAGCACATGGTTGTGAACACGTAGCCTCATAGACATGCGGTGTTAATTATTGAGGCCTCCTATTGATTCAAATTATCACACAGATGTCATTTTATTTATAGGTATTGATTTTTCGATTAAATAATTATCACATAAATGTCACATACATATTGTATATTTTCATGTATGTAATACTTATAATTGATTTGAAAATATATTTAACTTATATCACTAACATTTTTTTTAATATAATTTAAATACAAGGAAGTGCCAATATGACTATTTTTCTAAAAATATAATATCGAAAGTGATCTTAATTCTAACAATAATTGAAAATGTTAAAACTTAACATGGGTGACGAAGTAATAGAGATTAGTTCTCGAGCAACCCACCCAACACTCGTCAGCGTTAGATCTTTTATACATAAAATTAGCTCGTTGGAGGCGGTGGGAGGGGTTGGCAGGTCAGAGATGCAGTAAATTTGGGTTTAGATTGGGTTTAACGAAATAAGGAAGTGGCTTCATACTCATCATTTGAAATTAGTTTTTATTTATTTATTTGAAAAATACTTAAAATTAGTTTTCTTATTTTATTTGAATTTTTTTTATGTTTAATTTCAACTTTTAACCTCAAATTTAAAGCGAAAACACACTGCTAAGAAAATTTACAAGCTTAACAAACTCCATTAAGAAAACTTACAGAGAAAGGAGACTAATAGATAATTAACTAAATACTAAAATAAACTAAAATTATTTTCTCACAAATGCAATTATTCATTCATATATAACTATTGATTTTGAAAGTCAGGGAAAATGAATTTTAACTTATATTTTGGGACATTTTAATGCTAAATTTTGTGCCATAGTAATAGTTTAACCCAAAAGACGTGCGACAGTGAAAATAAAAAATAATAATAAGTCACACCCAAAAGAAACTAACCTATATTGGAACTCTTCCCCTATGAATACAGCAGAAAGATAATTTTCCAAAAGTTCTTATCACAATCCGATTAGGAAAAGAAACCAAAAAGACGTGTAGAGTTTGATCACTAAATATATATACATCATACACAAGCTAAGAAGAAATTTTACCATATTGGAGAAATTTTTTTTCCCATATTTGAGAAAAATCATGTGGAGTTCAAAACACATTCTCATGGAGCAGAGATTTGATAGACCTGGAGATTGGAAAGACTGGAGAGAGCTCAAAAAAAACACTCTCATGGAGCAGAGATTTGATAGACCTGGAGATTGGAAAGACTGGAGAGAGCTCAAAAACCCGTCTTATGGAGAGATCGAAGAAATTGAGGATGAGCTCGAGAAGAGTTTCAGGCTGTTCAACAACTTTGATGTCATTGAAGATCCTCCTCTCGATCATCGGTTCATCTCGAATGATCACAGGAGAGATATCTACCAGACCGACGCTATGCGAAGTATTATTCACAGAGAATGGGAGATATTGAAGGATACATTGCCTGGTTCTTCGGTTTTCGTCAGAGTATACAGAACAAGGCCTGATTTGATGAGAGCTGCGATCGTAGGCCCCGAAGGTACTCCTTACTGCAATGGCTTGTTCTTCTTCGACATGTTGATTCCCAGCAAATACCCGTCTCGGCCTCCAGAAACATGTTATCTTTATCACGGGATTGAAATCAATCCCTACCTGTATAAAAACGGGAGGGTTACTATTGAACTGTTGAATTGGGGGTTTTGGAATAAGTTGTTGCATAGAAATCAAAAGTGGAGTCCAGAAAAATCTTCTGTACTGCAGATACTTACTTCCATAGAGAAATCGGTATTGAAGGGTGATTCTGATTCTTGCCATAAACCTGTGTTCGTTGAGCTGTGCAAGTCCATGCTAGACATGCTTCAGCACCCGCCGATGGGTTTCAAGGTCTTGGTGGAGGGACATTTCCGAAAGCGATCTCACTCGATCTTGATGATGTACAAAGCCATTATGGAATCTGAAGATCACAGAAAGGAGCAATTATTCTGGAACCTGATCAAGGCATTTGAAGCAAATGGTTCTTACTGTGGGCATCATTATAGTAAATCTCAACAACTGGAGTACGAAAAAACAAGCAGTGGTAGAAATCACGATCAAGGTCTGCACGAGGGACCCTGTGATGATCTTATATATGGGCGAAGGTTGCCAAGTCGAGCCATGAGTATTGACTGGTTGTTTCATTATGATTAGTAATGGTTAGTCGCTAGTTATTAGGGTTTCTTTTCTTTTTTTGATCTAGGGATTCAATTTATTCGGCTAGTCAAGGCTTCATGGATGATATTTATAGTTGAAATTCTTGCATAAACTCCCTGTTAATTTTTTACGCAAGTTAATTCTTACGAAATACTTTATGAACTGCATCTTAAACTTAATATAAGTTTGTGTCCGTGTATTTGTTGCACTGTTGCTTTCTTGTTAACTGGTAACGATAATATGTAAAGTGGAGCCTGGTCATGTCTTCACACTTCATAATCTATCAGGTTCTTAGGATGGGCCTAAATATGCTTAAATTTAACTTATTAAGATCTCACTAGTCCAACATTGATACTTGAGGGTGCAACAATTTTCCCCTAGTGACATGCTATTTGAAGCTAGTAGCATTCTTTCACATAGATGCCCAAATCAAGAACACAAGCACCAAAATAGAAACAACAGAATTTTTTTCTTGGGGTAATAATTCGGAAATCAATTCAAGCATGTAGCTAACATGCTTCTTGTGTAGACACTTAGAATTTCTTTGATAAGCCAGAGTTCAATTTATATAGTGCTTAAAAATATTCAAATATAGTAAACACAGTTCAATAGTTTTGGCAAGAACCATCAAGTATAGGTAAAGTAACACCGAATAGTTTTATGAAAAAACCAGCTATCAGAAACGAAATTCATAGGCACACAAACTGCAAATCATCATTGACAAAGAAATATAAAAAAAGAGGTCTAACATGTTTTCAATTAGCATAGAAAGGAGAGGCAGCGGGATTATGATAATACATACCACATTCCATTGAAAGCTGGAGCCGGTGGAGAATAAGGAGCTACGATACACTCAATTAGCATATATTTAGGTCCAACTTTTGGATGATCTGTAAAACATAAGCACGACAAAGAAAACCCAAATTAGAAACAAAATTGAAGTCAACATATTATGAGTCTGTACAAGAACCTAACTCCTATGAATCTGAGAGCTATATGAAACCATTGTTGCATTACAAGAAAGATTGAACAATTCAATTCAACCCCAACTGAATGCTTTCAATTATGAATTTCAAAATCTCATTACTCGCTCGAATTCAATTTATTTCCAATTCTTGTTTTCACATTGTTCTAAAAATTCTCCATGTGTCCAATTAATTCTCGACTAACCCCCTATTTGTCTCTAGCAGGCCCTCTTCCCCGACTAGCACTTAGCGTTTTTAGAACACTGATTTTTTAACAATGAATGACAAGATTGAACCCAGTTGCTGTGAAATTCTGTACAACAAAGTAAGTAAACAGTAAACTGAAACATATCGAAACCGATCATCAAAGTTGGTTCAACAAGAATACCAACCAGGCCCAACATAACAAGCACCTGAAAAATCTTCCTCAAAGCAGTGCAGTACAAAAAAAATACATATTCTGATACTTTTTTCCACAAAATTCACAGCAACAACACAGAAACTCAAACCACATCTCACCACACAAAAGACATAGAAACAAATTCATAAAAAAAATATCAATTACCTCCTTGAATTAGATGTCAAGTCTCATAAACACCAAATCAAAAGCAAACAGAATCAATCAAATTATGAAAGATTCATCACCACCGAGCCGAATCGTAGGAGCTTCCTACCTCGATCACCTTCTGCTTCTGAGGACCTCAAGAGCACGAGCTGCTCTTGAATTCTAGCCATTTTCTCAGATTTGCAATAAACACGGAACTAAAACAGCAACCAGATCCAAAAAAAGTCAAAAATGAAACTGGAACGCCGTACAGAAAATCCAGAAGAAGAAGGCGATGAACATGAAAAGACAGATTACGAGTTTGTGCGTGAATCTAACACCGACCAGATCGAGAAACAGAGAATCGATGGCTATGGAGACCGATCCATTCCATATAATAGCATCGTGAACAAGAATCGGAGCTCTGGTTTTTGGTTAGATTCACGCACAATCCAGCAATCTGGCTCTTCTCGACGAACAACAAGGAACAGAGAGCTTCGACGAAGAAGAAGATTCACGAACGGCTGATCCTTTTATGTGAGTATTGGGCTGGGCCTTTAGAACCCAACGGCCCAAACTAATTTCACCGATTGAGGAGCCAAGTCCAGCCCATTAACATGGCCCAGTTGAACCCTTGGGTAACGTCGGTCTTCTCTTAAAACGCCTTTTTAGAAATGTGTGATATTTTCCTTAGGTAACGTAGTATAAAATATTATTTTAAAAAATACGAAAACAATATTTAATAATATCTAATATCTTTTCAATTAGTTTCGAAAAAAAACATTTTCAATTAATCTAAATAAACGACACGAGTCCCAAAGTGCTTTAGAATTTGTGTGTTGATTTTTTTTTGAGAATAGGAGCCGATTCCATCATATTGAAGAAACGTCTGTTAATACAATGCGAGATAACGTGTTTGGTACATCAGCACTATTAATCTCAAGATTAGGGCTCGTAAAAACATTAATAGCTAAATAATGTGCTATCTGATTACCTGACCTTGGGAATAAAAGAGAACTTAATAGGTACATGTTTACGGCAATAATTTTTGCAATCTCTAATTAGGGAGCCAATAGGAGAAACAGTTGATAATACATTTATAAATTACAAAATGAATTGAAAAAAAGAAGTTACGGACCCAAAGTTTGGGTGTATGAGTTAGCGTAGAAATATTATTTTGTGAAAATGACATATTTTAGTACAGTTAAATATCTGTAATTTTTACTTTCCTACACTTAATTATTATTTTAGTATGTGTAATATTTTAAGTATTTAAATTTTTTTACTTTACTAAACCCTATTCAATTCTATTAGTTTTTCATTAAAAAAACAAATTTGTCCTTTAATAAACGTAGTTAAAAAATATATATTAAAAATATATTATTATACCCTCTTGTAAATCTGTTTACTTTTAAATTAATTCAGACTCCAAATTTTATACACTCTTGCAAATCTGTTTACTTTTAAATTAATTCAAACACCAATTTTTAATCTAGATGGATTTTCTTTTTGAAATTTTGTTACTATCTCGTGGCGTAAACAAGTAGTGATTGAACATTAATTAATTAATTAATTAAGAAGACATATGAGATACAAGCATTTTCTCTAGGGATGATGAACTAGAATTTATTACTGAAAAGAGCAATTAGATGTTAGATTGATTGAGAATTTGTGATTGTGTCATGACTGGAGATGCTATAATTAACGTATAATCAGCGCTAATCTATGCATTTTATTGATTTGATTGATTTAATTTAAGACTTAATTTAGTTAATTAGTACACATGGATATTTTCCTATAATTGTTTGAAAACCAGAAACTAAGAATTAAATAAAATCTTTTAAAAAAGAATTAAATCAAATCAAATTCATTTCTTCAAAGTAGGGCTTTAAACAGCTGAGGCGAATTCAAAGTTGTCGAGGCTCGGCTCGGTACGCTTGTTTGACATCAAGCTAGTTTGAATTTGACTTGAGCTCGAATAATTTTTTAACTTCATGTTTGAGCTCAGCTTGATAAATAATAACCGAACTCGAGCTCGAGCTCAGCTCGAATTGAACTCATTTAAATTATCTTATGTATATAAACTTTTTCAAAATCACAAACTTTATAACAATCATCAACCAATTATATTTATATGAATGATATTTATGAACATACAAAAATACGGATGACTAATAATTTACTACAATGAAGATCTTACGAATTCTTATAGCAGCAACAAGCTAAAATTAATAAATTGATATCAACTGGTTTGTGGGTAGAGAATGTTAAATAATATGTAGGGTTTAACTTTAAGCCTAATCGCGTTTAATGGTAAAATTAAATGATTATTATTATTTGAATCCTAATAAAATCAGGAAATCAATAGAATATACTTGACTCAATTAATTAGAAAACAATTATCAAGGAAAACAATTTATTTATTTATTTCTTTTGAAGAAGGAAAACAATTTATTAAGTATATATAATTATGTATAATTTCTTATATTTATATAATATATTAAGTAATTGTAAACGAGTTCTGATCGTTTACTAAACGAACCTAATATTATGTTCGGATTTGGCTCGAGCACGATTATACGAGCTCGAATCAAATAATTAGCGAGCTAAACTCGAGCGGTTCGTTAAAAACACAACTCATTTACAATTCTACTCAAAGAAATGAGGATTTTAAGAAATGTTCAAAGATGTCAAGATCATATTAATTGAACATATGAAAATGATGTATTAGATATTTTTTTGAAATAGTTCAAGATGAGATAAGATCATGTATTCACATATAAATAATAATTGTCCAAGATAAATCAAATTATATGTTATTTCTTACCTTACAAAGAAATTTGAAATTGTGACTAGGTTGTTAGGGTAAAGCCTTATTTTGATAACCTAAACAGTTTTAAAAGACTTTCCAAATACATTTATAACCTAAATCAATATATTAAAATAAAACTATTATTATGGCTAATCCTATTCTTTGATCATCTCCACATAAGATGTTTTTGAACAAGAAAAGAGGAATAAATTTGTATACTTCTCCTCCCTGACCTTTTGGTGGGTTTGAATCTATTCTATTTTTGACTACCTATCGGGTTTTCGTCAAACTTTTTTTTATGATATCTATTTTGTCACGACTATTGATTAAACCTGTCAATCACTATTATTGACACAATTTCGTTTTTGTAAGTTTTATACAATGTTCGAACAATAATGACTTTGAAATTCTCAAACAGATATATGTGATTTATAATCTCTTTAAAGCTCATTTTCATTCTCCATTCATCGTAAGCACACACAAAAATGAAGAGTCAGAACCAAATAAGGATCCTCAACCCATTAGCCTCAATTCTCAAGCTCTTCAACGCCCGATTACAAGTAATCAACCTCGTCTCCTACTTCTTCTTCCTCTCGTGCCTCTTGTGCCTCGGGGTCTTCCTCGTCTTCTATAGGAAAACCACGTCGTTCGATCTACAAGTCATCGAATCCGATATCTTCTCCGACTTCCATATCTCCTCCGATTTCGACCCCATTTCTCCTCGTCTACTATCGAATAAAGAAAATACATTGAGAAGTGAAAATATCTCAAGAAATGGTCAAACCGGTCAACGCGACAAGAGGAGGTACTTGGAGCCGCCAAAAGCGGCGATGCACGGAATGGACGACGCGGAGCTGATGTGGAGGGCTTCGAGGACTCCGAGGAACATAGGGGACGACCAAATGGCGGCGGACATGGTTCCGAAGGTGGCGTTCATGTTCCTGACAAAAGGTCCTGTCCCGTTGGCTCCACTTTGGGAAAGGTTTTTTTTCGGACAAGAAGGGTTGTTCTCGATCTACGTGCATTCGGATCCTTCGTTCAACGGATCCGAACCCGAATCCTCTGTTTTTCATGACCGAAGAGTTCCTAGTAAGGTCAGTTTCGTTCTATTTTTATCAACTTGTTGAAACATTTTTTTATTGATAATAGAGAATAAGTAACTATTTTCCATAAATGGTTTAAAATTTCAGTTATATAAATATTCTGTTTTTTGTGTATTTTTTTACTATATTAAGTTTACCATTTCTCAAAAAACAAAAATATGAAGTTTACCATTTTCCATGAAAAAGAAATCCGAAAAGTATTAAATTTTGTGAGAGAAATAGCAGTGTTTTAAAACAATCTTCAGACTTGTTCGATTAACCCCCGACTAGATCCTGATTAATTAATTATTAAATTCGATTTATTTTTTAATTAGTCATTAGAAAACTCTCTATTGAATACTAGCGGTAACATTTTTTAAAACATTGAGAAATAGAAAAGTTTGGTGATTAGTCTTTTAGATTCATTTACATATATTTTTGGCAATTAATTAATAATTTATTTCATGAACAACTTTGTTTGTGCATGAATGCTAATTCTTCAAACATTGAATAGTAGCTAGAGACTATTCATGTTCTTGAAAATGCATTTAATTATCATCCATTTGATTTGAAGGAGAATTAATTTAAAAATAGAAAGTAATTTGATTTTGTGGCAGATATATAGCTAGCAAGGTTTGGCAATTAATCATTTTGACTCGTTTTCATTTTTGACTTTTTGTCGTGATTAGCACATAATTTATTTCATGAACAATTTGTTTGTGGATGAATATGGTTTTTTTTTTAATTCCACCATTTTTTTAAGTCTATCATTTAACCTACCCTCATCCTGTTTATAATGAGGTTCGAAGCCTAAATCTCTTCATTAATAATGTGAGGCTCATACCGTTGCGGTGTTCCTTCGAAAACAAGTTAATTAAACTCTTAAAGAGTGAGTCAAACAAATAGATATGTATACATATAAAATAAAATACCGACATAGGATTATGGAATGAGCAATAAAAT
>JAYMTP010004711.1:0-14499 GCA_036897365.1 Geranium brycei
CGCCTAGGCGTGGATTTTTAGAACACCGACCCGATTTCACATAATCGGGAGGATTAAGTCGGATAGGTGGGTCTAGGCCGACCTAGGTGGATTTAGGCTTTCTTTTTCCGAAATTGATTTTTTTTAAAAATTAAATATAAAATGTAAGAAATTAAAATAATTTATACTAATAGATACTTTTGTTGTTTCTGAAGGACGTGTATGTAACAATATTAATAATAATTTTATATTTTTATATCCAAAATATTTATATTTATAATTATTATTTTATATATTATAATTCATATTTAAATTGTGTATATATAATAACTTATTTATAAAAAAATTAAAAATAGAGAAATTCAAATTCGATTAGTCCACGATTAATCTCCGGAGTCCCTATCCGCCCGATTAGGGCCTAGCGTTTTTTAAACTTTGATTAAAAGTATGTCAGATATTGATGTGTCTCTGTTACTTCTATTTGGCCAGCAATATATCACACTTTTGAGCTTAACCACGAGAAGACCAACCCATCATATACTATTATCCCATTTTTTCAACAGCTCAACAGGCTTATTTCCCACATTAAATGGGAAAATAGACATATAAATCAAGACATCCATTTTCAGTTAAATGCGGGCAAAAGGGTATAAAATTAGAAAAGGAGTGTTAGTAACTAATACAAGTAGACACATTATCACAATCCCACGACTAACGAGTAATCAAACACCAATAGTTGCTTCAAAAATAACAAACACTACTGATAATTATAAGCTGATGTGTTCAACAAGAGAAAAGGGCAAATCATACCTTGCATTTAATACTCCTGAGCTTTGACCATTTCTAGGGGACGTAAGAGAATTCCGTCGATCTTCCCCCTCTGAATTCCTGGTGACTGAAAGAGAAAACGGTCCGGCGGGAACATTAATTTGAGAACCCTGACGAGGTTGAGCTGACTCTTGCTCTAGAACTTGGTTGCGATGCCGATAACGCCAATACAGAAGAGGAAGAGTAGCTATACATCCTGACGCATAACCCACGACCCATGCGAACAACGGTGCACGTGGATGCTCGTCCCTTGAAAACGACAACACAACAATAGATGCTACGATTTGACTCACCGTAAGGACTAGTTCAATGGAAATCCATAAACCGGAATTCAATGGACTCCTGCGACGACGGGTCTCTCCTCTTCTCGAGAAGGACGCGTTCCTGGAATTTGATCCATTATTCGAAGAAACTGAAGGTTGAGAAATAGACACTCTTGCACTGCTTGAAGGTCTGTCTTCATTCCCCGATGAACCAGACCTGGTTATGTCAATAATGTGCTCACTACCGTTAGTATTCTCCGTCCGCTCCATTAACAATGGGTATGTATCGGTTTGACTTTCAAAGCATAGTTCCAGTGAGGGAACATCCATCTAAGTCCACCAACCCTCTAGGATATAAAGAAAGCATAGAACTGTCACAAGATTCAAAAGTGTAGTTCCTTTATGCTCCTCTTCGCCACAATATTGCACTGAATATCAAATTCGGTTTATGAACTCATTGGCTTGTACCGAGCTGGTTAAATTACTCAGCACCACACTGTGTAGAGATAATGACTCACGGTCTGATTGTGAAGCAAAATGAAACACTATTAGTCAGCATTGAATCCAACTCAACCTAACTATGCTTGCTGATAAATGAAAAAACGAAATGAAAATCAGATTCTTGCTCAAAATTGTATATACCTTTGGGAAAATTAAATCAAACATATTTCAAGTATTTGGCTAGTTGGGGTAAAACTTTCATTTATGCGGAATGAAACATAAATCAACAAATTTCATAATTTATTGCACCGAAAGCCTGTCAAGTGGGACCAACAAGTAAAGATTGAACCAAGATTTTGAATCAAAATATCACGCTAATTCAAAACCTGACAGTAGTAGACAGAGCTACACAGTTTAAGGTTTCAAGTAAGTTTCAGGTCTTCTTGGTCTAAGCCCAATTCATCCGCCAAGTAACTCATAACCATCACAGACTGGTTCAAAGCCAAACAGTTGTAGACAGAGAGACACATATTAAAGTTTCTGTTCTTCCAGGACTAAACCCAATTCATCCATTTAGTAACACAAAAATCCGATCCTCACGAAAATAGAAACTAACACTATGGCACCAGTTCAATCATTCGGCGAGCTACACTCACCTTCAGAAGGTAAAAAAAACTCTACTCAGTAATTCCCAAATACCTCTGTAACATAATCAGCATGAACTCTAAGCTTACTCGTACACATTTCTCACAGAACCGGCAAAAAAAAATCATCAATCCATACCACACGAGTTCATCACATGCTAACATTTTGAGGGATTGTGCTTTCAATCAGTTTTCTCGGGTACCAAACAACCACTGAATGACTACAAATCCCTAATATAAACCATCATGACTCCAAATCTCCATTCTCCACCACATACACATTTCCTCGTACTTCCACATAAACATCAATTCGTTCAAGATAAACTCACAGCGTGTCAAAAATTGCCCTAAACACAAAATTGGGTTTCTTCAATGAGCTTTCTCGGGAACCAAACAGCCACACAACCACATCAATTCCCCAAACAAAACACAAAACCAACAATAATCACCACTTCTAACAAAACCCCTAAAAATTGAAACGTTGACCGTCTCCAAAATCGATAACGATTCAGAAACTCCGAAACCCACATCAAAAACCCCTCCGATAAAACCCAAAACCCCTCAAAATCGCCGATCAATTCGAATCCGAGATACAGAACCCACAAAATGCAATACCCATCAACCCAAAAACACAGAGAGCTACACCCATATAAACAATTGCACGAACCTGGTCGAATCTGCGTCGTTTTGGGCGAGAGAGAGCTCGTCGGGGTCGCGGAACGAGCCGGATTGGGATCGAGAGGAGGAGGAGGAGGAGCGATGGGTGAGAAAAACGGCGTCGTATTCGACAGCGGTGTGGTTCCGCCTCTTTCTTCAGAGGGATAAGAGAGATGGCGTCAGTTTTCGAGCTCCATTGCTTCAGTGCTTCGTCTTGAGAATATATACAAGTATATTTGTTGTTCTCAAAAGAGTTGGTATTTTCAAATACGCCCCTCCATTTTCAAGTAATATCGTTTCCGGCCCTCATTAAAAGCTACCGTTCATCTAAGTCCCTCCACACTCGAGCACAAAATTATGCCCATTTCATAAACGAGCCAAACTCGAGTATGACATTTTAAAGCTTGATACGTTCGCAAGTTGACTCGTTTATTTTTTATTAATATATTTTTTAAAATAAAGAAATTAGACGAGTTGATCTCGAGCATACTCTTTTGGTATTTAATGGATAATATATTTTTATTTTGTTTTTAATGAATATTTATACTGAAAATTAAGCGAATCGAGCCGAGTTGAGCTCGAGCTCATCTATTTTTTTCGACTCAACTTGAGTTTAGTTGCATTATCTCATTTGAGCCCAAGTCGAACATTTTTTTCACGAGACGGGCCCTGCCAAATAGGGATGACAATGGGGTGGGTTCGGGGCGGATTTGGCAATCCCGTCCCCGTTCCTTTTACAAACGAGGCGAAGTTTTCCCGTCAGATTTCGAGAATTCTCCGTTTTCCGTTTCCAACCCAAGATAATAAAATTTGTATTAAAACTATTATTTTAACAAAAAATATACTTAAAAAATTATTATTTCATTAAATATGTATTACAAAATATTATTTTAATAAAAATATATTTAAAGATATTATTTTTTATCAAATATTAATTTTAAATTAAAATATATATATATTTTTAATATATCGGGGAGCAGCAAGAAGGAGTGGGGCGGGGATATGTCACCTCTCCCCACCCCGTTCATGTTTGGATTCAGGGATTCCTTGCCCAGTTCATGTTCGGGTTCGAGATTCCCCATCGAGAACGGGAAATATCGTCATCCCTACTACCAACAATGCTTGACTTAGCTCGTTTACACCTTTACCGATGACTGCCTGATATTCTCAGCCCAATCGAAGGAGCCCCCTCTAAAAACTAAACGGTTAACAAGTCAGGTAACTGATATTTTGTGGACATGTGTCAACATATCCCCACCCCAACAGCCATATTTTAAAATTGTTTTATTTATTTATTATTATTATTATTATTATGTAAATCTCATCAGTAATCGAGCAGGGAGGATACACATGTAATTGAGCGGGCACTCAAGTGATCACGACGACTACATAGTTTTAACCGGATCGAACTAATTGACTTTTGATCTTCAGTTTAAACCTAATGTATATGTCAAACTAGTCTTACAAAAATTTATCGAAATAGTTAAACAATTTTATTCCACGTAGTACATAAGACAATTATATAATTCAATCAAAATTTTAGCTCTATACGTATTAATAAATAGTAAAAGACATGGATGGCAAATTCTAAAAAATCTGGACTCCTTGGTTAGTCAGATTTTTAAAGTGAGATGCTTTCCTTGATGTTCATTCCTGAATGCGGTCTTTAGTGACAATCCCAGTTACATCTAATTTAGGGTTGCAGAGCATTTTACGAGCTAGATGTCACTGGAAGCGGGGCATGATTGCTTCCCGATTCTTTTGGATCCTTAGATCCTCAAAGACGATCCAATGATTCAGACTATCTAACATGTCCTTGAAGGCACTTTGGTGCGAGAGTTTATGGATCCTATCACATATAACAATCGACTATAGTTTGCCTTTTCTCTACTTGTCCTCGGCTCATTCCCGTTTGGTGTCGGGGGGAATTCGGAAACCAATGCATGGTCTTTCTGTTTGAGCCAGGTCCTGGTGTTCAGGCATGGTCGATAATTATGATGCAAGCTATTTTGCATAACTCTCCAACAATTTCTTTATTTAAATATATTATATGTAATTGTCGTTTTCTTTTTACTCAACTTTCAAATGTGAAAGTGTCTCATGTAAAATGACCATCAAATGAGTAGACATATTATTTTGATGTAGCCACATTTGACGTGGCTCGTGATTAATTTATCCCAAATTTTTAGAAAGAAATAATAACAAAAATTGGTTGTATGTTTTAAATAACTTTCAATCCAGTTATTTCTAATTAATGTATGTGATTTTAATATATAAGGATCATATTCAAACTGCATTTTTTTAAGAATTACAACAAAATCAAATTATTATCTGCAATCTTTTGATTTTTCAAGTGCAATGAAGCTAGACTCTCAATTTTAAATCCAAAATAAACACTTTCACATATTTTTTTAAAAGTTTTCAGTTACTCTTACAATACTTAAGTAAAGCCTCATTGAATTTCTGTGCTAATTTGGTTTCCACAGACTTTCATATACAAATTTAAAATGACAATTATGTCAATGAAGTAAAAAAATAAATGGAGATTTAACAAATGAAACTCAAATCATATTCTATAAATATTTTTTTTTCGTTTCTCAAAATTGAACCACGTTTACTTATCATAATAATAACAAAAGAAACTTACAAAATTAATGTATAATGTTGTGACCTTAACCTCTCGGTTTTCTAAAATTATTTAAACGAAAAAACATAATATAATATAGCATAAGAAATTATTTTAAACTTTGGTTTTACTCGAAAAGGCAAGAAAGTGACGTCACATCCCATGAAACTAAATCAATCACCAAGTACACTACAATCCAACGGTTCAGATTAGGTGTCAACACGGTAGCAAGTACACCATACAGCTCATCAAGTCACTACCCATCAAAACATTCAAATTATATAATTATTATTTATTCCCACAATATATTTATTTATATTTAATTAATTAATTAATTTTTTTTATCGACTGATTTAAAGTTTTGGTTTTTGTCTGAAGAGACAGAGACAGGGCTGCATATATTTTTTTTTGTGAGGAAAAATCCATAAATTTCTCATCAACCAAGAGAAAAAGCCATAACCCAGAAGAGAAGAGCTTTGTTCGATGCTTTTCATGGTGGAGAAGAAGGTGAATCATCGATAAAACCATCTCCATCATCGTTACCTTCACATTTCACATTCTGGGTAACTCTCAAATCGGTCTCTCTCTCTCTCTCTCTCTAAAGTTCCCAACCTGTTTCTCTCTCTAGATTTGTTCAAATCTTGTGCCTGTCTCTCTCTCTAGCTCGTATCTGAATCTAATCTGAGGAGTTTAGGTGAAATTGTGTATGTATCTGTATCAGTGTATGTATATGTTGTTCCTGTTGTTGATTAGGGTTTCTTAGGAATTTGGTACTTAGGGTTTGAGATTTGAAATTGGAATTGGAATCCTAGGTTTGATCTTGTGGAGTGCCCAAGTTTCAGAATCTGATATGGAATCGAACCCATGTTGGTTTGCTGCTGAATTTTGTGGTTTTGGTTTTCGATTTGGATCTGCTGAGAAACCCATGAATGAGATTTGGGGATTTTGGTGTTCTTGATGAAGTTTTTGATGCTCACTCATATGGGTCTCTTCTGAGCTTTTGTGTGTTGGATTCACTAGACAAAGATCTCTACAATGTTTAAGCAGATTTTCAGTAGAATCCCTAAAAAGTCACTGAAACCCGACCCGGGCGAGTTGCCACGGGCCAGCTCCGGCCCGAGCTCGTCCTCGGGCAGTGGCGCCCCCTATTCGAACGGTGTGAATTCCGGTTCCTCGAGGCCGAATGCTGCTAGACGCCCGTCTTCGGCTGTCTTCCCCGCGAGCGTCGTTGCTGGGATCGAGCCATTGGTCCCGTTCAAGGATGTTCCCAGCGCGGAGAAGATGAACCTGTTTGTGAGCAAAGTGAGCCTCTGCTGCGTGACGTTCGATTTCAGCGACTCAGGCAAGAACACGTTGGAGAAGGACGTGAAAAGGCAGACGCTGATCGAGCTCGTGGATTTCGTGGGCGCTCAGTCGTTGAGATTCAGCGAGCCTGCGATTCTCGCTTTGTGTAGGATGTGCGCCGTTAATCTCTTCCGGGTTTTCCCGCCAAATTATCGGTCTAATCACAATGGCGGTGAAAATGACGATGATGAGCCCATGTTTGATCCCGCCTGGCCTCATCTACAGATCATCTACGAAGTGCTGCTTAAATTCGTTAACTCTTCGTGTCTCGACGTGAAGGTAGCGAAAAAGTACATAGACCATTCCTTCATCTTGAGATTGCTCGACTTGTTCGAGTCCGAGGACCCGAGAGAACGCGAGTTCTTGAAGACGATACTGCATAGAATCTACGGGAAGTTCATGGTCCACAGGCCCTTCATCCGGAAAGCTATGGGCAACATATTCTATCGTTTCGTCTTTGAGACCGAGAAGCACAATGGAATCGCGGAGCTGTTGGAG
Organism: Geranium brycei; assembly: GCA_036897365.1. Classification (NCBI taxonomy): domain Eukaryota; kingdom Viridiplantae; phylum Streptophyta; class Magnoliopsida; order Geraniales; family Geraniaceae; genus Geranium; species Geranium brycei. The sequence continues at coordinate 7,281 of JAYMTP010004711.1, forward strand.
ATTTTTGGGAGCGTGATCAGCGGCTTCGCGCTGCCGCTAAAAGAGGAGCACAAGATTTTCCTCCGACGAGCTCTGATTCCTCTCCACAAGCCCAAGTGCTTGGGGGGTTACTTTCAGCAGTTGTCGTATTGTGTCACGCAGTTCATAGAGAAGGACGCAAAGATCGCCAGCGTTGTGATTAACGGGTTGTTGAGGTATTGGCCGATAACAAGTAGCCAGAAAGAGGTGATGTTCCTCAGCGAGATCGAGGAGATCTTGGAAGCGATCAACATGGTTGAGTTTCAGAAGATCATGGTACCGTTGTTCTGGCGGATCGGATGCTGCATGAACAGTTTCCACTTCCAGGTACTTATAAGCTGTCAGTAATTTTCAATCTCGTGTTTTTGTGATATGTTATTTTTTGAGCAATTTACGGTGTTTTGATTTTATCGCCATACGTGCTTTGACTTAATTTTCAATATTTATGTGCCTTAACTCAATGCATATGAAACCTTCCTTTTGACTTTGCCGTGAAATCATAATGAAACCCTTGGCATGTATTGAGTATTGACGGTTTAGTGTGATTGGTCGTGAATGTCATTTCTCGGGGAAACATGTCATCCATACATATATTCGATCCCTGTGGTGTTATTGATTTTCGCCGGGAAAATGTTGCAAATTAGTCCCTGAAGTGTGACATTTTTTCCAATTTAGTCCCTGACCAATGTTTTATTTCAATTGACTACCCCAACCTTCTGTTCCGGTCTAGTCCGGGTAATGTTATTCTCTTCTAGTGTTGTCCTTGGGATTGTAACAATAGAGGGACTACGGGAATAATTTCAGATAGTTGGGGGATTAATTTGGAAGAAAGTGGATACCTCAAGGACTATTCTGAAAATTCTCCTTGGTGACGTGTGGAATGTTGTTTATTGGTTTTTGTGGGGAAATTGTTCCAAAATAGTCCTTGAAATTTGCACTTTTTGCAATTTAGTCCCTAAAAATGTTTTATTTCAATTTGTTCTCCACAATATGCCTTTTTGTTCCAATCCAGTCCTTCAAGTGCATGACTATTCTGAAAATTCTCCTTGGTGATATGTGGACTGTTGTTTATTGGTTTTTGTGGGGAAATTGTTCTGAAATAGTCCTTGAATTTTGTACTTCTTGCAATTTAGTCCCAAAGAAATGTTTTATTTCAATTCATTCCCCAAAATATGCCTTTTTGTTCTAATCTAGTCCTCCAAGTATGTCATTTCTGTAACAATGTAGTCCTAGGGATTGCAACAACAGAGGGACTATTGGAACAATTTTAGATAGTCAGCAGGAGGACTAAATTGGAACAAATTGTATACTTCGAGGACTACTCTGATACACTGAGTAATGTACTTTCTTCTCACTTTAGTCCCTAAACAATATTTTGTTCCAATTTATTCCCTAGTAGGCACATTTGTTCCAATTCTGTCCTCGGGATCGCAACAATAGAGGGACTATTAGAACAATTTTAGATAGTCGGGAGGACTAAACTGAAACAAAGTACATACTTCAAGGACTATTCTGAAACATTCTCCTTGGGGAAATATGGGATGCAATGTAAGACCTATATAGTTTCTGATACACGCGTGAAAAATGATCTCGGTTCTGTTTTTCGTGGAAAAAACTCGACGAGACCATACTTTTTTTTTGTTTTAAGGTTTTTCTTGCCCTAACTTTTCAGGTGGCCGAGAGAGCCCTCGTGTTATGGAACAACGACCAGATCATAAACCTAATCATGCACAACCGCCACGTGATCCTCCCGATCATCTTCCCGTCTTTAGAGAAGAACGCCGCATCCCACTGGAACCAAGCTGTGCTCAACTTAACCCTAAGCGTCCAAAAACTGTTCTCGGAGATGGACGAGTCGCTCTTCCTCTCCTGCCATGCCCGTTACCTTGAGGAGCAAGCAACACTGACCCAAACGGATGAGAAGCGTAAGCAAGCGTGGGATCGGGTAGAGAACGCCGCCAGCCTCAAGCCGATGACGGGGAACACCCCCGTCTGGGTAACCTAATGACTACACCGCCCGTTTTTTGTAGTCAATTTTCGGTTTTTGGTATGTCGGGTTTTTTTTGGGGCGGCGCTGGAGGAAATGAATGGGGACAGCATGGTCGGTCCGGCAACATATTTACCGGTTGTTGTGACTTTTGCTGTGGACACTGTAGTTTTATTTTTGTTATTGCTACCATATTTTGGATGTTAAGTTTCTTCCATGGAAAATGTTGTAAGGGAAGAGCCATATATGCGGTGTAGTTTATTTAATTCGAGTCGGGAAGATATATTTTAGTCGGGTTTAATCCGAGTGGAGTTTGGAAGATCTAAGCAAGTAGGGATGGCAACAGAACGAATTTAGTGATTCTCATATTCTGTCGATATGAAATATCTGGTTTGTACAATATTTTAGCAGATTTACCGATTTAGTGATCTTATATAAAGCCATTACCGACAAAAATTTAGGATCCAAGTAGGGGCATGTGCAATTTACGAGCAAAAGTTTACATTAGCGGTTTCTTAATTCCCGGGTCAAGGAGGGCGGCTGCCCCCCTATATTTCTGCCCCTGGTCGGCGCTTAACTCTACTGTCTTTTAGGTTTCTTAGATTTTAAGATGAGAATAAAGCATTCCGACAGGCCGAGTAACACATTGGAACCAGAGGGATATAACACTCTTGATCAGTTATCTCGACTCTGGTCTTTGGATCTGACATCGAACACAGCCTCGTCGAGCGCGACGACCTCTTCTGCTTCTTCACCCACGCCCTCGACCCTCTCCCTCTCGCGGCCGACCCTTTTCCACGCCGCGTCCTGTTCCCAGAAGCATACCAGACCAGACCAGACCCTAGCTAGGGCTGTGCATTCCATTTGCAAATCAAAATGACACAATTGAAACCATAAAAGAAGAAAAAAAACAGCTCTACCACAAGCCCCCTCAATCACAGAAACATTGAAACTGAGGTTTTTTTTTCTCTTTTTCCTTTAACAACATTCTAAAACACATGACCACTTCACTGTAATGACAAGCACATGAAACCTCAAAGTCCCCAAAACCCATTTTGCAAGAAAACCCAAAAAAAAACCCAACTTTCTCACAAGTCAGTCACGGAAAAATCCTTAAACAGCTCCATTTCCTGATACTGAGATCCCGAGGCAGGTCCGGTGACGAGCGTGAGTAGCTCATAACGACCGCGACGACCCCCAAACCTATGAAGGAGGTGTTTTTGTAGCGGACCGGGTTTGGAGGTACAATGTGGTACGTACTCTCTCTCTCCCTCTCGGGACCGGCCCAACGATTTTTGAGGCCTAAAACAAAAGTTTTAATAATATTTTTTTTTGCTCCAAACTGAATATTGATTTGGACATTTATTTTAAAATTTTGCCTAAAATTTGGGGCTTTTTTAATCATATTCGGGGTCTTCTTCAATCATATTTGAACCTTAATTTTGACGTGAGTCTAAAGCAAATGTTTTATTTGCTTTATGGACGAGACGGCTCTACTCCCTCTCAAATTCATTAATTCCGAAAATAAGATTGTCAACGTTGGAAATTAAAACTAACAAAAATCCTCGTAACTAATACTAGCTTCAAAATATTCCATTGCCTAGAAGGCTTTGCGCACAAGTTGTCGCGTCATAAGTATCTGTTTCATTTTCTCCATCACTAAACTCCTCAAATTCTTTCGTTTCAAGATTGTGCCAAGCAAGTTTATTGGATTCGAAGAGTTTGAACAAGACTTTATTCCGACAAGCAGAGTAACACATCGGAAGTAGAGGGGGACGACAATGTGCATCATACATCTCCACTCTAGTCTTGGGATCTGATATTGAAAATAGCTTCGTCCAGCACGACGACTTCTTCTCCTTCATCACCCTAACATCAAGCCTCTCTTCTTTGTAGCCAAGCCTAGTCCACGACCCTCGATCTACTCCAATGTTGTAAAAACAACCTGACTTGTTCAACTAATCTCCGATTAACCCCCCTACTAGTCCCCGATTAATCATCTATAATTTTCGATTGATCCTTCGATCCGATTAATTCTCGACTAATCCCATATTAGTCTTCAAAATGCTCTCTCCGCCCGACTAGCGCCTAGCGATTTTTACAACATTGATCTACCCACATGCAGACCAAACACAAGTTCCTATCGAAAACGTGGCGATCTCCATGAATCGACACGGGAACTCGTGCCCAAAGTCCGGAAGCACCATCTCGAAGAACTCCTCCTGCTCAAGATCGAAACCTAGTATCTTGATGACATTATCGTCGTCGTCGAACTGTCTGAATAGAAAGTACAAACAATCATTTGCGTACTTCCAAGGATCTGACAGTATAGATTTCCTGTTCAGAGAACCTTCGGGTTGGGGTTGAATCTTTCTGCACGTGCCATTTCCGTTTATTACATCGTAAACCACAAGATCATCGTAATCACCGAAACCTTGGTCCGATGAGGAGGACAGTGATCTGGTGAAACGCGTGACGGGAAGCCCTCGGGTAATGATCTGCCTCTCACCGTTGATCTTGGTCAATCTTGATGCAAGCCCCATGATCATTCCCAATATCGTCATCATTCTTATATATATAGAGTAACTTCACGTATACATTCTTCACCTATTCCAATGATTTCCACGTATACATTCTTCACGTATGTGGTAGCGATTCATAATTATGGGCTGTAATCTGCTACAAACCTAAAATCAATTATGGATCACACTATAGGGCATTCAAGTGAAGATTTTATTTTGGTGTTTTGACCTAGAACCTTCGTTACACCTCTCCTTCGACAGGGTTCACTCATTGGCTATAGTATGGAACCCGATATTTTCATTACACCTCTCCACTCGTTTCAACTGGTTTAGCATATCGTTACGATACTAAAATATGAAACATGTTTCAAAAAAATAAAATGTGTTTCAATAAATTAAAATTAATTATTTCAGTTGAAATCATCTAATTTATTTACTAATATGCTCTTTGTATATTCAACTGAATTATTTATATAATAAAATAAGGGTTTAATCAATGGTTTGTAGGTTTGTATTTGAAACATGATTTGTAGGGGTGCAACCCTATAATTATAATAAGGAAAAATTGCAAAACATGCTTTATATTATCATACTTTTGCAAGGACATGTCATGTATTTTGTTAATGACAAAAAAATGTCGTGAACTTTGATTTTTTTGCAAAGTGTGTATATTTCTACAAAAATGACGAAATTTCACATGATATTACGAATTATATATATATTTTAAGTAATATAAAAATAAATTTTAACCTAAAATAATTTAGCTAAAAATTAAATTACAAGTTTATTTGATTATACAAATTTTAATTAAAATATATTTTCATGAAATTTTTTATTTTTATTTAAAAAATAATTCTTAATTTTAAGGGTAATTTCGCCATTTATAAACATTTTGTATAACAAATTAAAGTTCACACCATTATTTTGTCATTATCAAAGTACATGGCATGTTATTGCAAAAATGTGATAATATAGAACATATTTTTGCAAAAAAAAATTATAATAATAATAGGAGTTCATTTTCCTACTCTTCCTAAATAAAATTAGAATAACTTTATTTTGTATATTTTGAGCTCATGCATTGAATTGATTGTTGTCTCTAAGAATTTAAGGATCACGTTGATAAATAAGATACAATAGAATAGATTAGATCGAAACAAGTCCTTCCATGTTCTTTTGTCAAAATTTGCATCATCCAACCTTTCCATCTCATACATTGCCTTATTGGGAGTTTCAGAGGTCCTCCTAAATCCAAGGAGTTGATCTTAGGATATGTTTTTAAGCTTCAAGCTCTCAACGCCGATATGGGTTCGTCTGGTGGAACTTCGCTGGATCGCGTCGCCGCCACCTATGGCTTGGAGGAGGGTGAGCTTCGCTCTCCGGCGTCTGAATCCAGTTCTCCAGGGGTTGTGGGCTCTGTTGCCGGTGACGAGTACGATCCCCCCCCCCATTGATTTCGACACGATGTCTCCTCTTGCAACGGTGGGTTCCGACGGCAGACAATAGCCGGTGATGAGGACGATTTTCCCCGTTGATTTTTGTCGCTCGTTCTGGCGCGATGCCTCTTGTGCCGGTTGGTTCCGGATACATATTGCCTCCGAGACTCGGGGACGCCTCGCATGCTGGCGTCTTTCGAGTTCCCAGGGTCGGGGTCGGCGGGCGTGCATCCTCCCGTGGTTTCCGAGGAGAACATTTCTCTTCCCCAAGTCAAAACCTTATCTTCATTAAGCAAGTTGTCCATTCCTCTGCGTACTTATGATCTCGGGCCGGCGGGCGGGCCTTCTTTGGGCTATGTTCTAAAAAAATCTCTCAAGGCGGTCAAGCTTTCAACCAAGAATTCATGGCCGGATTTTTAGACATAAGCAAAGTAGCTTTTCCTTTTCTCTGTGGTTTCTCGCAGTCATATTTCATATTCTTTTTTCAATTTCCTCTAATCAGTTTAAGGGATTTCTTAGCGGCCATCTCGGTTTTCTCTTTTACTTTATTTTTTCAACTTTCTCATTTGTTTTGTATTATGTAATTAGTTCCCCTCTTTCTCTTGTTTTGAGAAAAATTGATTCATAATACAATCTCTCTTTGTTGAGAAAAGAAAAGATGTGTTTTTGGTACATAATATCAGATTCAGCATGAAGTGCATTGCTTATGCTTTAACCTTTAGCCAAATTTAAGTTGTTCATGATGGTAGTCTGGTAGAAGTAATAGAATGGGCCTCGTGCATTAATAGCATGTTTTTAGCAAGAAAATCAATTTGTAAAATTAACTTTCTAGTAAGAGAAATGATCACTAATCTCGTAGATAATGAATTATCAAGCGAGTATCAAATCGAATCCAGAAACACAAAATGAACCGGCAAGGATAAGGGCAGATCATAGCACATAAGAGAGGCGGATAAGGTGAAAAGGCGAGAGTCAAGTATCAATATCGGTTCAAACCGATGACTTAAGTGCTTGGATGTCATCGTTTAAGGGGCGCTGACGAAGGATGTTATTTTTCAGCTCCAACATCAGAAAAAAAAGGATTCTTAAAGTCTTATCTTTCGCCATTTTTTGGCCGAGTTTGTGCGGTCCTCATTTTAGGATATTTTAGAAAATTTTCTCTTATTATTTTAGGTACTTTATGTTGTTACGACGAAGATTGGCTATTTTATTTGTTTGATGTTCACTGACGAAGGTCCATCCAAATGGCAAAGACA
>JAYMTP010004712.1:0-14498 GCA_036897365.1 Geranium brycei
GAGACCAACCTTCCCTCCGTCGATCTGGTTCGCGGTGTGACTCCGGTCCCTGAACGTCTCTCGGAACTCGCTATGCGATTCGATTCCGGTGTCTATGTTCCGTATCCACCACCTGGAGGTCCTCCATTTGAGCTTCAACCATCTTCATGCCCCGATTCCGGCAACTATCGGCAGATCTGGCGGCGTTGGTTTGAGGTCTCGGCCGATTCATCCCCAACTCGACGGCCACAACCAGAACACGTCGGAGAATAGAGAGCCCACCATCTCCAACTCAAGGACAGGAAAAGGAGAGACCATTGAGAGATGGGGAGGAGAGAGTAGAGGGGTAGATTTACTATATTTGAATTAGAATTTGAGAATATTTTGGACTTTTCAATTAAATAAATTAATTTTGGATTTGAGCCGGTCGGACCAACGTAATTTTAAATAAAAACCATTAAGGGTATTTTGGTTTTTTATCTTAAAATTTTGTTAAATTTAACTCCTACAGAGTAAGTGTAAAACAATTATAATTTGGTGATGGCAAAATCGAGCTTTTTAGTTGGGTGTACCTATATGAGAATGAGTGATAATTAAGTATACTTATGTGTAATTACTCCTATAATAAATCTTCGTTGATTAAAAACACATGCTTTTGAAGCGTGTTCATGATTTTACATAAATCATCCATTTTCTGCTTCGTTTCTGGTTCTTTTTCGCAACCAAAGTATATATTGAAATGATTCTTTTTCAAAGAGCTTAATAATCTCGATTGCTCATAGACAGGTTCCTTTAAATAACCACCTGAAATGTCAAAAATATCAATCCATGTCTTCTCCTTGGGTTTATCGCATTTTCACTCCTGTGGAGGATGCATCTTGAACAAGGTCACCCATATCTATATCAGACCCGTGCCCAGTTAAGCCGTCCCCGGAAGGATCGATAGCATGCTGCATTAACACTTCTCTTCAGAATAGGGAGTTTGTACTGACGCTCAGAAGTGTCATTTGGTTAGAAACATTTATCCTACCCTCACATAATGAAGCAATAACCTCGTATTAGGAGGGAAAAAACCAAGTAGCAATGATATGATCCATTCTTATCATGTTCCCCTTATCCTACTTTCGTTTACCTCTCTAATCAATGCCTCTTTGGACACATCTCTGTGATGCCAAGAAAAGATTGGTCATAAATAAAAATGATATCATCACTGTGCGAAACATTTGAACAATCATTGATCGACCGGTTCGATGCAGATGCCAGGTTGTGACAACATTGGATCAAACAATGCTGTCACTGCCCATGTTGATGTTGTTGGGAGGACTTTTAGAACCCAAATTATTGCCTTTATGTTACGTGAGTTTGCAGCTTTTGAGCTCTCAGAACCTGCCAGATCAATGAGGTTCTGCACGTATATGCAGAAAATAGGGGTCACAAAAAATCAATGCCCATGGTATAAATAATAAAGCTCAGAGATATTTTCAACTAATTATACGGGCAAATTCCAATTCAGAGCCTAACAAGTGAAATAGGAGCCCAAGAAATTACCAGCTGCGACAGATTTGCAGATGCTTCACAAAGAGGCATCACGTGACATTCAAAAAATTTTAAATGATATATTTTCGTAGTCTTTTAATAGCAAATATAATATTAAAATGTGACACTATAGTGTTTGAGCATCACACTATTTATGGTGATGTCAAAGTTCCGATTCAGCTAGGAAGGTGTGGAGAAATTTATGGGTAGATAGAGATTTGATGTCATTTAAAAATATATATAATGTTTGAATAAAAACTAAAAATATATTGTTTTATGTGTAGTTTAAATTTGAAAGCTAATTTTGTATTTTCATTTTAATTCTAACATTGTCATTAAAGTATGAAAAAAGAGTTAATAGTAAGTTTTGCAATGTTTTTTTTCTCAGCTAATGAGAATATTATTGATGAAATTAGAAAAAGTTCTTAATAAGGGAACAAGAACTAGTCAAATACATCAAATACATCTAAGGAAAAGTTGTTCCAACAACAAAATTACAACATAAACTAATAAAAAACAAAAAACAGAGAACAAAAGAGAAAGCAAGACTACATCACAAAAGCCGATGGAGTCAATGGTTTGAGGAGAGGTTGGCCCTATTCATGGCCTCCCTAGCTTCGAAAGACTGGATCATTTCCTCATCGGAAACAACGCATATAAGCCCCAAACTTTTGCAAAGAATCCAAGCTTTAGTAGCAACATCATGTGGATTTGACATGCCATAACAATTTGAATGCGAGATGTGAGGACCCGACGGTGGAGACTCGTTGGTGAGAGAATTGAAAGAGAGCCCTTGAGGAGATCTTGAACTACGAGAGGTCATAAATTGCTTTTTTCGGAACCGGCGACGGCAGTAAACTAACGGAAAGGGACTCTTCCAACGTCGACGTCTTTTAGACTTGCCCTTCAATTTGCCGAAAAGTTTCCACAAAGGAATATGGCAACTCCTTAGAATCAAACCCAACAGCTAGCACCAGGCCCTAAATCACACATGAGCCCAAACTCAGCTTGGGAGGCCCAAGCTGGCCCACTAAGAGGAGAATTATTGGTATCACGTTGGGAAAGAAGAGCATCACCAACATCAATAGCCATTAATTGCGGGCGTGAGACCGAGCCCTCGGCAGTGGCCGTCGAGGCGCTGCTATCGCCGAACGAGTGCTCGATCCAATACGGTGCCAGACAAGGACTTTGGATGAATAAGGAGAGCTTCCCCGATTTTGGAAGTAATGTTGGTGATTGATTCCTCAGACCAAACAAGAATTTGGACACCCGAAATGACAATCCACTTGAAAGAACCCCCCAATTACAGCAAATTTGATTTTTTGAAGAAAGTCAGAAACCATCGTCGAAGCCAGCCCCAGTTCGATGCTTCGAGCTCCGAAAAAAAAGCTTGGTTCGAAGAGGAGAAGATGAAGACCCTGTTTCCCATGAAGGTAATGTCCACATCCAGTATGCATTCATAAAGAATCTCATCCAAAATTTTTCCAGCACTCCAATTGGAGTGAGCAACTCCTAAACAGAGTGCTTAAATTTGGAAACAAGATGGTGATTAATATTACCAGGACATCAATCGGATGGCGGTGTTACAGCTATGGTTGGAGCTTGGGTCAGACCAATCACTGCATCTTTGAAGGATTTGGAGGTGAAAGTAGAGGGGGAATGAGGGTGGGCAGTTTGGTGACGGGGGCTCCTGAATAGCTACTATTACGAGCCTTGGTTACAAAATGGCGCGTACCACGAACATACACACCATTGAATTTCTTGATAGTAAGGAAGACATCTTCCTTTTGACGATAGTGAATGAAGGCGAAGAATTTACCGTTTTTGTTGGGCTTGGAAGGAATGTCGACACCGCTAAGAATACCCACAGTGCCAAAAAAAATCTTCAAGCTAAAGGTGTGTGGTGTGTTGAGGCAGATGGCAAACAAAAATGGAGAAGAGAGATTTCGAGTGGCCGGAGAGGGGCTGGTTAGGGGTAGAAATTTTGGGTGGAGGAGGTTTCATTTTTATTTTTATTTTTTTTACATTGGTTGAAATATTACAATCCTAGTTTTGCAATTATCTGTTGCTTTGTTTATAGCTATCCATATTTGTGTTACAATAATATCCTATATGAATAACATCATGCTCCATTGCTCCTTAAAAGGCTATGTCGACAACAATTATGTATTCTCTGCATTCAACATTACCTTCTCTACCATTGCGACATGATCGATTTCGTTTCAAAATTTTGGTGCTTTCCTATGAATCAAAGAAATGAAAAGATACTTTCGAAGCCGAGAAAAGAATCTACCTTGCCAGTTTTGCTTGCCATCGTCTGTGAGCAACGTTGCTCTTCCGAGCCATTTACATAATAGTTCTGCAGCTTCCCCGTGCTTCCCGTGACCCTTCTCGGCTCTGTTGATTCGCTGTTCTTCGCCATTGAAATGTCAAAAGACAGCATTTTCATGGACGAGAGATCGGTGTTGGCTGCTGAGGTCCTTGAATGTGGATTTCGTTTCCCGTAAGGGCCGTGGCAGCTTCTAGGAGACGGGTTGTGTTTAGCATTTCTGCGCTTGGTGTTGGTGGTGGCAAATGCATCTTTCGCTGGATCTTCTGTTTCCGGGTCTGAAATGACAATGGCGTCTTTGAGGAACTTGTCAGAATCTGTATCTATTTCCATGAATAAGAGCTCGGGCTCGGCCATCTTTGATTTGTTGATCACTGGGTAGTTTCTTGATTTTCTCCGAATGTGATCAAACACTGTCTCTTCCGTTAATGCCTTAACTGGATTCTCTGAACATGTTCAATGGTTAACTCTGTATAAGACAGAAGGAAAAAATAATTACAGTATCTATAGGATTCTCAGAAAGTACCTCTGTCATTCTCGAGGTTTATCACACTTCTCAACCTTCCATTTCCGAGATCTTGCTTGTGATCGGTTGGGTACATGCTCGTATCATGCTGATTGATAGCTGGTTGTCGTGGAAATGTGTTCGCCTCTGCCTCTTGCAAAAAATCGAATTCATCGAGTGGTTCAGGCTGCTTCTCGTGACTGCGCTTTCGTATGAGAGTCAAGGCTTCTGATGGGGAGAGGCCACTATTATTTGGTGCATTCAAGACTGGGAAGTTCTTGGCCTTTTTGCGTATATGATCAAATATTGTTTGCTCACTTATGATTTTGCAGTCATCATCTTCAATTTCGATAGCTGGCTCGACTTCTGTGACTGAAAGTAAAAAAAAGGATGAAAATGGGAAAAAATCAACAGAAGAACAGCATGTGAAACAGTAAAGTGATATACCTTCTTCAAACTCTTCATCTAGGAGGTTGAAGCTGGGCCTGCAATAAGAAAAATCAGAAAGTTACTGAGAAAAACTTGTTTGGGAAGGAAGAAAATCAACCCTATAGCATCAAAGACATTGCATATAGGAAACATGCAAGAATTTCAGAAGAAAAGGCACTCACATGGGACCAAGTACCCTTTTGTTTTTGTTTGAATGGCGATGCTCTTTACTTGCTGGAGCTGTATTTGAAGTTCCATTGTCCTTTTCAGTGATGGGTACTTTCTCGAGTGGGTGACAAGAGGAAGCCTGCTTGCTTCTTCTACCTTGGTGATCGCTGTTTGAATTTCCCTCCTTTACCAGTGAAAGTGTTTGGTGGACATCAACACCAACTGCACGAGCATTATGCGATATATATGTCGGTCCAGAATGCATTAGGAAGTATATAAATTCCAAAAAGTAGACTTATGAACAAAGAGGGAACTTCACTGTGCTCTTCAAAAATCAGATCCGCCTTAATGGTCAGCTTTCCTTGGATAGGGTTTGACAGGAGGATTGTCTTGCTATAAGGGCTGCAATTAAAAACTACTCGGTAATGATAATGTAAAAGCATGTGCATCAAAAGGAGTTGCAAATAGCAGCTTTCTTCACATTCTATCAACATAACCATAATTTTGTTGCTGCTGTTATAGAATAGAACTTAATGGTTGTTGCTAAATAACAGTTGTAGTTGGATTGTCTTAAAACATTTTATCCATGTTTATTCCCTTTCACAACTGGAGCATTTTAATTTAATGTATAAACAAAACAGATGTGCTATGTGAATGCTTCAACATGTCACTTTTCAAGTGCAAGAGTGAACTATGAGTTAGATATAATACCTGTCGAACTCTTCAACTCTGCAAAAGCAAACAGAAAAAAAAAGTATTCAGATGGTTAAATTGCATGTGAAGTAACAGCAGAAAGATGGGCAACACTCAAATAGCATATTTATTTTGGGATGGAGGGAGCGTACTTAAAATTAGCTAGGGATCATAAATTGAAGGCATCATGCCTTCATTGCACACTAATATTCAACTATAAACGTAAATATATAAAAGGCAGCATCACCTTATTTTCTCCTGGAATAGAATTAGATTATTTTCTTCTGAACCAACAACCTGGAACATGGAGTTTTAAAATTTGAATTGCCATATGATTGTGATGGAGTATTATAATTAGTACCATACTGCAAGCGATCTAAGAGAATGGCAAAGAAACATTATGAAAACATACCATATCAGCGTAATGCCGTTTTGTGGATTGGATTGATTGTGAAAGCCTAGTCAATGTCACAACTAGATTGGACTTCCCCTGCCTCTGAGATTCAATTTCTTCAATTTTCATCTCAACTTTTGGAGGTAGTGTATTTAGAGACTCCTTGATATGGTTCCCAAATGGATATTTTCTACCGGCGACCATCTCTATCCTTCTTGGATCAGCTTCAGCCAGTGTCTCAAATGAACTGATACCCATCGAGTGTAGTGCCTATACGTATCGTTTAAATGTAGTCAACAAGTACTAAGAGTCGAAGGATTTAGATATCATGTCTGTTTTTAAGAAATTTAGCTGTTACCTTTGCAGTCACCATTCCAATGCCCGGTAATTGTTTCAGCAAGAATGGACTGTCTTCCCAAAGCTTTTGATGTAATGATTTGGCTAAAAGGGTTGAATTCCGAGCTCCTTTGTAGTTTCTTTTGTAAATGAAATACTCTTTCATGCACTTGGCAATTCTAGAACCATTTGAGCATATTGAGTTTGTGTCCTATACCACAAGCACCAGTTACTAACACTGTTAACAAAGCTCAATCACATATATGAATATCTGAATTTTTAAACTCTGAGGTAAGCAAACCTGGGTGAGGGACAAATCATGTGCTAAAGGATCACCAGTGAGGCAGTCATTTGCCAAAACAAACATCTTCTCTTCTTTGGCCTGTATACGCTTTTTCCGTTTTCCTTTATCATCAAGGATGTGAAAGCGTAGACGGACATCTTTATCAGTGTTTATATCATTCAGGAGCTTCTTTTCATTGCGCCTTAGTTGTATCCCTACATTTTCCAAGCATATGTACATTGCTCATTAACTTTAACTGCCCAATTAGCTATAGGAATTAAGGATATGGATGCACATACAGGCAAGCTCCTCTGCCCGGCATACAATATGGAGCGCATCTTCTAAATTACAGTTTACGGGGGACTGTATAATGTGTTTCATCGTGTTGAATTTCAAATAGTACTTCGTCATCAATTTTCCAGGCTCTACATAAGCAAAATTCAAAACTAGAATTGTAAGATAATGCTGTTTTCATCATTCAATAACACAAGATGCCAATATAAAATTTATTATACCTTGTGGCTTCAAGAGGAAACCATCGTCATCAGTCCATATCATTTGATTCATGGTTAACTCATTAACCTTATGAACACAAATCTCTGATATAATAAAAGTTTGATGAGCATTAATGGTAAGAAAGAACTTACCATAACTTTAGGCAAACTACCATGTTACCTTGGATATGCTTCTCTATACAATCACCAGATAACCCTTTCCTAACTGAATAATTTGCAGGATTCTGGTGGAGTGTTATGGATTGCAACAAAAAAGAAAAAGAAAAAACTTAGATGAGAAAGAATACGCAGATGATAACCTACAAAGGAAATGCAGAATTACATGCCTTTTTCATTCTAACATACAAGTATGAGCACTTCATCCATTCAATCGCCCTTGTAATATCAGAGACAGTCAGTTGAACTATTTCCGCCGTCAAATGCTCCGTCAGACATGAAAGCAATCTAAAATGTAAACAAAAAACACAACATACACCACCTAATTAGAAGTTGTGCGAGATTTTCCTTCATACACTCAATAGTTATGAGCTTACTGTGATTCCACCAGTTCACATCCATTCAAGAGATTCTCATACAGATGGACCTGGGGTTTATGATGAAAATGCAGAAAGCAAGTCAGAAAAGGCAGGTGCTTATATCTAATAGGGAAAAGATCAACATCTAGAATATTAGAGCTTTACAGATTAATTACAAAGAAATGAGGAACCCAGCAGTAGCAGATACAAAATGAGAGAGAGAGAGAGAGAGGATGTAGAGAGTACTGACTGTTTCTCTTCTTGTCATGATTATAACCATTCCTGTGCTGTCAAATGGTGGACGGCCTGCCCTTCCGCACATCTGTGCTAAGACAACACAAATCAAACAAAGAAAATGCAGTAAACTGAGATGCTAATGGATGCAATCACGCATGCAGGTAGAATATGCATTGTTTTTTCCTCAAAAATTTACTTCCATCTGGTGTCTTTGAGATCTTCTCCATGGCAATAAACAAATCCTTTTCACTTATCTTATGCACATCGAGTTTATGCTCTTTTTTCCCACCATGGTGTTAAGGTACGGGGAAGTTCATAATTTCCATAGGAATTAAAGGATAGCTTACTGGGTAACACATGATGCGTCTATAGTTAGTCGTCGGCATGATAATAAGATTCTTACTCAATGCAGAATCAGAGAAATCTCTCCTAATGCAGAAGTGTATAGTAATTTGTATATGAAGTATCACGAAGTACTATAAAGACGTATATCACACCTGCAGTACCATTGATCGGTCATATTCCATGTATAGACCTTTTTCCTTGTTGCTGGACAAGATAGAAAACTTCAAGCTTAAAGAGTGAGGATATATTTACAAATTTTATAAAAACTAGACTCAGTTTTTAACATACAAGTGCTGTGTTGATTTTATTACTACAGTGTGTGCTGGTAGATTGATTCCATGGGCAAGGGTATTTGTAGCACAGAGAACTTGAAGGTCGCCCTTAAGAAAAAGGCCTTCAATAAGATTCCGATCCTTCAGGCAAAGCCCACCATTGTGATAACCAACTGCAGAGACATGCAGTTTTTTAAAAGTGAGATACTTAACTTCAATCAACAACTTCATGATATAGACTTGCCATGATGAGTTACAAGGATGATGAATTTTATAGAATATAACACATTGTCATATACCACCATAAAGGATATAAGACTGCATTTGCTTGTCACTGCAAGATAATGAAGCTTCCCTTAGCCGATGCTGTTGTTCTTTGTTCCTAACAAATGGGTTTGAATGACCATAGGTCATTGCTATCTGAGAAATTCTTTGTGCAGCTTCTTGTGCCCCTTTCCTAGTTGAACAGAAAACCAGAGCCGATTTCCCTCTTGAATATTGCATGAGGATATCTGTAAATTATTTTGAAGTATAGAGAATTTTCATGATCTTTTAAAATAGAATCAAACGACATCAGTGACTAAAACAGTAATATACTAGAAAGTCAGATTATGCCTACTCACCAAAAATGTAGTTTTGAAGACGCTGGATAATGAGACAAAAACATAGTCAGTAACAGCAATAGTTTTACATGTTGAATAATGGTATGAGGATTTCATCTTCTCAGAATATCAAAACAGAAGTATAAGATTTAAAATAGACCAAACTTAGTCAAAATAACCTATACCTTTTCAAATAGAAAATCATTTTTTGCCGCAGTGTACCCTGCAAGAATGGCGATTTTTAGAACATATAATAACAATGACAACTATTACTGAATACAAACTTAGTATGTATTCAGTAATAATAACTGTTCATCTTTCCAATTGCATATAACCAAGGAAGTGATAAGTAAGACAATTACCCAATAATCATCCCCTGAAGGCATCAGAGAATCATAATACATTCATCATAGTAGAAGAGATATGACACAGAGTAATGTTGGGTATTCAAAACTTTGGAGATATAAACTGCATAAACTAGCTCTGAAATAAATGGAATATTTGAGCAATGGCATACCAAATACTTTAGTCGTGAGCTTCACAGGCCTCATTTCTTCTCCAAACCTGTGGAAGCATTAGCTTACTTAATTAAATGATCAATACAGCCACACTAAATAAAAAAACTGTATTGAAATATGATAGTACCTTTTAATTCCTTGTACAGGAACCTTAAGCCATTCCGCTGTAGTAGTTTGCATGCAGTGTATAGATTATTATATGTCTTACCATTTATAATTAGTAGAAACTTAAATCAAGAAAGGTAAAAGTAACAATTCATGAACTATTTCTTTAACAAAACCAAATATAATATTTACCTAGGTCCTCGATATTTGGAATGGTGGCAGAGACAGCTATAAAACGGACCTGGGCAAGAGGACTTAATTTCATTTCTGAGTTGCAAGCAAGTATTTTTATTCTACTAACTATTGCCTCCAAAGCAGCCCCACGTGGATCATTCAACAGGTGAACTTCGTCAATAAGTAGAAGTGCTATATCACTGAAAAAGCTCAAGCCGCCATC
This sequence comes from Geranium brycei, assembly GCA_036897365.1. Lineage (NCBI taxonomy): Eukaryota > Viridiplantae > Streptophyta > Magnoliopsida > Geraniales > Geraniaceae > Geranium > Geranium brycei. Next base: position 10,159 of record JAYMTP010004712.1, read on the forward strand.
TTTTATGCGATACCTAGTGACCGCATCAAATTTCTATTCAAGGATTAAGCAGTCAGTTCCTTCAATATCATTTTAAATGAAAGCAGTTCATGAAAGAAAAAATCAATTGCTACATATATGTATTACATATGCCACCATGTGCAAGGACTGGTAAGGAAAGAGATACACACACAGAGACATGTACACTCAAAGGATAACAAAGGGTATTTTTATTGAGGCAGCAAGAAAATGCTTAATGGCATATCATAAGGTAGATTCACGTAAATTAGTATAGCCAGCTCCGGATAATTGGAACGATCAAGGCATTGTTTAGTTGAGGTAAATTTATATTTGGCATATTCATAAAAGCAAGAACTCTCTTCTTCTTACTCGTGCTCACCTCAGGAGTGGTCACAATGATGTCTGCATCTTGTATATTATGTATATTGTAAAATTCATTGTCTCCTGTCAGCTCCAGGGTATTTACCCCCAATGACCCAAACTTCTGGTTCCAGTCCCGCAGCTTCTCTTGTACTAGAGCCTTGGATGGAGCAATGTAGATCTTCATTCCACATGAAAAGAAGGTAGAAGCAATTATCAGCTGCTATAGATATTAACTTGAACCTCCAAGCACAATAAAAAAGATTGTTCCAGTTCAGAGTCATCACTCATGCCCGACTCAAATTTGGAACAAAATTATCCTTAAATAAAAAGAATTTGAAAAACAAATCAGGCATCAAATCAAATGGGTAGCTCAGCATCATTATCACGAAAAAAACATTGCACTACACTTCACGTGGGTCCCAAAAAATTAAGGAAATCATACTCATTTACTTCACTGATAAATATGTGTCTGTAGTAACATTAGTTCTGGAAATGCAAGACTTACTGTTTTGAGAGTTCCCTTTGTATGGATAAACTTCCCTTCCTCGGAAATGGACCTTAAGAGAAGCCTCAAAATGCAAAGCTCAAAGAGCACTGTCTTACCACTTCCAGTTGGTGCTGAAATAACCATGTTTATATCGGAGTAGAAACAAATTGGAAAACATTCACTCTGAAGTGAATTGAAATATCTGCATGATAAGAAATAAAACATAAGGCAACTGGAATTTCAACTGATCCCACCATATATGCATTGCATAGAACAACAAGAATAAGATTCCGGAATCAACCATTTTACATGTCACTCTACTTCTAAATTATTCTAGATATGCAGGTTTACAATGCAATTAGTAATAGCCAAACAGAAAAAAAAGGAAATGTACTTGCATATATATGAGCTAAGGACTGATTCAATGCTAAAAGGCCAAAGTTGAATAGGAACAACAATGCATTACATGATGCAGTAGTTAGTAACTCTAAATAGGCATTTCAACGTAACAAAATCATTTGATCCACGAGAACCAACCACAGTAAACAAGAGCCGAGAACCACCAGCCAATATGTACTCATAACAAAGCCATCAGGTCACATCAATAAGAACCGTACCTGAAACTAAAAGTTGAACGAAAAGGCGCTGGCAAGTCCGACACAGACTTCAGTGTATAAGAATCCATAGTTTAGTTCAATCCCTGACAAATCGATAAAAGAAAAGGTCAGCATCTAGTATCAGGACAAATCAAAAATCAAAAAGAAAATCACAGATTGCACATAAATTGATCAAATGGAAAACCATCACACATCAAAATTAGAGAACATGAAACCCTAACTATCAATCTCCTGTTCCCTCCACTATACGAATCAACAAATTGAACGCAGAAACGAAAATAAAATGTAAGCTCATTTCTAGTCAGATAAAAATGTCGATCGATCAACTACAAATGAAGAACATCTCAATCACGCGAATCTCCAGACCAAATCACGGAACCTGATGGTGAGATCTAGCCGAAGATGACCAAAAACTTGGATTCTGAGCTCGCCGTAATTAATTAAGATGCCAGAGAAATGCAACCAAAATCTAGAATCAATCACTGTTCATAGTAGTGCTTAATCCGATTCACCGAAGAAAATGAACGATTTATGACTGTTGAGGAAGATGCAAAACGCAGATACGTACGGCGATCAGATCTGTGGAGAAGGAGCGAGACCCGAGAGAGAGAAGCAGTAGCTTTGTTCTGCGATAGAGACTAGAGAGTTGGAAAATTTGAAAGGAAATGGGACGCTATTTATAGTGGGAATTTCGAAAATTATAGTGCACAAACGGACTCCATTGACCTTTTAGTCCAATTTCTTACTTCTACTTAGTATCAATTTTCATGTTAGCGAGAGACGATTACATTAAAAGAGATCCAAAAAGAAGCTATAAATTTCCCAACATTTCAATTAGTAAGAAAAAATTGTAGTGAAATGACGTAAATCCCATATTATTAGTATGAAACAATTTGTTTTAATCCTCTTGTTGTTGATAAAAGAATTAAATGAGTGAATTTTAAAAAGTGATACATATTTTTTTTTTGGCGGATTATATAAGATGTCGTTCTTTTTCGTCGATCACACGTTAGAGCTTTACAAATGATTTTTTCATCATTCACAAGCGTGAAAAAATTGATATGTTGCAAAAGTCTCAAGTTTTCTTGGCTAAATTTGCCCCGCGGGTTTTTAGCGTTATTTACAAGAATAATTATAGATAATTATACACGATTCTTATTTAACTTACCTTGTTTTCTAAAATACAAATATTCCATTATTTTTTTGATACAAGATAACTAAATTTTCTCAATGTCAAATTTTCAAATGGTACAACTATTTTATAAGATGAAATGAATTGAACTTATAATTGAAGAAATGTCTGTTTTTAGAATAAACAAACAAAAATAATTGAAAACAATTTATGAGATGACACTTCTACCCTCATCTTCAACCTCCAACTATATCTCTCTAGCTCTCATTATAGTCTTATTATGAGTACTCAATGATTTATTTGTTTATCGCCTCCTTATGACCTTCCATGCAAGTAGATTAATTTCACACATTAAATGAATATTAAAAATATAGTCATACGAAATAAATAAATATATAAGACTATATATGAATAAGATAAGAGTGAAACTTAACTAATAAATTTGATCTTGAAAGTCTGACATAAAATTTTACACATTATATCGATACATATAATCAAGTTAGACGAATAATTTGTAGAATCACGGCCAGATAGGTCCGGACCGCTGTAAACTTTTGAAAATTAAGAGACTAAATCAAACGTATATTTAATTCAAGAAAAAACGACAAAAAATGTGTTATATACAATGACATTAAGGGCATGCTCATTATTTCAAAAAGTACATACATCTTGCACGAGAAAATAAAGTTCATAACATTTTTTTCATTAACAAAGAACACAACACCCCTTACAAAATTGTCATGATATAGAGCTCATTTTTGTCCTTTTCTCTTGATTCAATTACTATACAAATCGTCTATAATAGATCATAACCTCTGACCAGAATAAACACGATCTCTGACCTCAACCCAACTACACCCAGCAATAGTTTTCAACCCCTTCCTTTTCATCAACTCCCTAATATCCAGAACATCACTCCATCTCCCAGCTGATGCATACACATTTGACAGCAAAATGTAGCCTGCAGGCTTCTCCACAAGCCCTGACAGCTTCACAGCTGCTCTCTCCGCTATCTCCTGGTTCCCATATATGCAACACCCACTCAACAGAGCAGCCCAAGCATTGGCCTCTGCCTCAAATGACATGCCATTGATGAACTCTTCGGCTTCAGCGACCCGCCCTGCTCGCGCCAACATGTCCACCACAGCAGTGTAGTGCCTCCCCTTCGGCTTCAACCCGTATGATTTCTCCATTGAGTTGAAAAACCAGAGCTCCTCCTCCACGAGGCTCGAGTGAGAGCACGCGAACAGGACTGACAGCAGCATGACCTCGTTGGGAGGGATCGATGAGGTTTGTTCCATTTCTTCGAATAATTTGATCGACTCCTCTGCGAATCCGTTCTCTGCGAGCCCTTGGATCATCACTGTCCATGAAACCTCGTTTTTGTTGGGGATTTCGTGGAAAATGAGCTTGCAGCTGTTGATGTCACCGGATTTCGCGTACATGTCAGCGAGTGCAGTGCCTACGAATACTTTGTTCTGGATCCCGAGCTTGAGCGCCTTCCCGTGGAGGTTTCTGCCTTTGTCTAGGGAAGCTGTGCTTGCAGAAGCGCATAGCATGGTTGAGAATGAGGATTCGCTAAGGATTGGTCCTGTGGATAGCATATTATTGAAAATTTCAAATGCTGAATCAAATTGCTTGGATTCTACATAACCCGAGATTATAGCATTCCAGGAGACTGTGTTCCGAAATGGCATGTTATTGAACAACTCCATGGCTTCCTCCATTTGGAAATTCAAGC
>JAYMTP010004713.1:0-14496 GCA_036897365.1 Geranium brycei
TGAACCGGTCTGACCAGCCTGATTTTAAATTAGAACTATCGAGGGTATTTTGGTATTTTTACCTCAAAATTCTGTTAGATTTAACCCCGTTAGAGTTAAGTCAGACGAAATGTAATTTGGGTGACTGCAAAATCGAGTTTTATATTTGAGTGTACTTATTTGAGAATGACGTATAGTTGGGTGTATTTATGTGTATTTACCTCAACTTTTTATTATAGCCCGAAGAAATAATATTTAGTGCTAACATATGGGCAAGGTAAGCACAAACTAGTTCTCTGCAACACCAGAGCAATTGATTTAGAAAATTGATATGTAATTTCCACTAATATTAATCTTGTTTCTGGCGTTTCACAATATTTGGATTAGAGATAGATAGAGGATTAACACGGCTCTCCACATAAACATCAACTTCAAAAGTCACGGGTCCATCTAGAACCTGAAAACTCTTAAATTTCCCGGTAACCATGTCATAACTCAGAAGCTGGTAACCATCTCTCTGGAATATAATTTCACTGCCATTGCTGAACGTAACTAAGGGCTTTATACACTCAACAGAAGGACACATAGCATCACAGCTACTATGAGGAATCGACAAGAGCCGAGTCCAAGATTCATCATCTTCAAGAACCCACACCTGAACAGAGCCCCCCTTACTAAAACCACAGGTCACGCTAAGGCATTGCTTCAGCACACCCAAAGTACAATACTCATTCTCCCAACTCTTCCTCTTCAGCTGCAAGATCAACCGCGATAATTACACTGATCCCACAACGCATATGATCTGTGAGATTTGGGTTCACAATGAAGTACAAAGCTCCAGAAACAAACGTACCAACAAACTGTCGAAACGGAAAGTAAAAGGGAAAGCCCGAAATCTGCCTCCAAAGGTTTGATTTCATACTGTAAACTAAAACATCAGAATCAGAAGTGCAGTCTACTAGGTTTATCATCAACAACAACTTGTAGTCGGGAATCGTAACCGAACCCGTAAATATTACGATAGATGGCGTCCCGACACTTTTGCATGTGTCAGGGGAGCGCAATTGTAAATGTATTCGGGTAGGTGGGTTCCAGAAGATGATGTTTTCGTAGGATTTGAAAAGACAGAGCAAGCCATTGCTGTTCCAGTCGTGAACCTCTGGAGGGGTGACGAGTTCGTGTGCTTGATCCAGAGTATGAGGATCCACTGAGTAGAGCTTACGGTCGGGGACACGGGAGAGAATGAGGTTGGTGTGAGTTGAGCGATTGAGGTGAAGCTTGGTAAAATCGGGAGAGTCGATTTGGGAGCACAAGGGGCTGGAGGCGCACCTGAAACGAAGCAGAGACTATACTGGCAGACGCATCAGTATGTCTGGGATTATATCAGGCAGGAGGTCCCGCATGTTTTGGGTATGAGCTGGTATGTGTAATTCTGATATCTATAATTACAATTTCTATCACTTCCGTTAACAAATACTATAACATTTTTAATTTCTTAGATTACCTAAAACTCTTTTTTTAGCTCTGTTTGTAACACCTTAATTATCAAATCGGGACTAACATTCAACAACTGCCGTCAAACAGAACATCTCCAAGTACCAGCTGAGGATTAACAAGGCTCTATGAGGATCCATGGAGTAGAGCTTGCAGCTAGGGGCACGGGGAGAATGAGGTTGCGACGGGATTTGGTGTGGGCGGAGTGATTGAGGTGACATTTTGTAAAATAAGGACCGTCGATTTGAGAGCACAAAGGTTCGGAGATGCACCTGAAGCGCATTAGAGACTTCACTGGAAGTCGGGTCAGAATGTAAGTGATTATATCCAGCAACAGTTCCGGCATATTTTGCAGTTTCTGGTATGGGCGGAGAGGAATTGTACCAAATGAAATAGATATATGGAGTGTTGCCGTTGGGGTCAATATATATACTTGCATTCTTAAAAGATGGGAAGCGGAGGGTCTGAATACTTATTTTGCCTTCTGCATTGCCCAAGTTGTTTCAGTTTTCAAGTAATACTGGTTATTAATGGGGCAAAATTGAGTTTTATGGTTCGTGTGGACATAGAATTCAAAAAGTAATCTAAATATCATAAATTGGAAAAAAAAAATCTTTATCTTTACTTCTCTTTTGAAAATTAAAATTGTAACATGATTGAAGTCAAAAACACTCCCTTCCTCCCCTACTTACATAGAGGAGCAGCCTCTCTTTCTCATTCATCCCTATCTCTGGTATAACATATGTATTACTCTTAGGAGTGAGCAAAACACCCTTGTGTTTTTGTTGTTGTTCATAGTGGAGATGGTGCTTGATGGCAGCTCTTTCAAAGTCCATCATTGCTTTCCACACCAGGTATGTTTCATTAATATTTTCTTGTTGACAGTACTGAAGAAACTTCATTTTCCAGGTTAAGAAATATGTACCATCAAACTTTGGTGGAGGAGCCCTTGTAAGTGTCTCTAGGCGCAGGTGGATCCATCATATATAGTGTCCGGTGGAGCTCTCAAAATGGATGGACTATGTTGGTGCGGGCTGGGAGAAGGAGAAGCAGTAGAGAGTGGTTTGATCGGAGTATCTGGAATGATTAAGGTCTTCACCAAGGAGGTGAGCTCCTGGATTTCCCGTCTGAGGCGTGTGATATCCATTTTCAGATCAGTAAGCTCCTGCATAGAGGCAAATCTCTACAAGTTGGTTGGGAGGTGGAATGGAGTAAATATTAACACTCCAAAATTACTATTCCATTGGAGAACCTCAACTATAAGGTACAGGGAGTGACACTCCACTCCTCTGTCCATTACAGGTGGAATTTGAAAGGCAAAACAATTAGAGCTCAAACAAGGGCCTTAAAAGACAAGAGAACTCAAACTGACTATATCAGTGGGATTTTTGCAAGACAAATATGTGAGATTATGGTTGCAAATGATGAAGAGTACTTTGATTTGGAACACAAATATTGCTCAAACTTACCGGCTAGGATATTATGTGTGCAGTCATTACAAATAAAATAACAAGCAATATTCAAAAAGCAACAAACCAGTAGAAATACTTTTAATTTAGTCCTTACAAGTAGAAAATTAGAATGAGAAATGCAACTTCCCCTACTGTTTTTGATTGACCCTAGGATAAGGACGAACAAGGCTCTCCATGTAAACAAAAGCTTCAAATTTCACAGGCAATCCTCTAACTTCAAAAAATCTCACCCTCCTATTTTCCATGTCCTAGATAACAAGCTGATAATCGCCATCCTGCAATATAACTTCATTGCCATTGTTAGAAGTGAACAAAGGCGTGGCATACAAATCTAAAAACCAAGAGCATTTCATGAGGTATAGAGAACAACTTGGTCCATTCCATAACCTCATAATCTTTCATCACCAACACATCACCAGTGCGGTCAAGAAACATATCTTCAGAGTACGTCAAAGAAAGGCATTCACTCAGGACATCCAAACTATAAAAACAACCATACAAAAACACAGGCGGCGGTGGCGGCACTTCACGGCAATGGTACATATTTTCTGCCACTGAAAAATCAATAGCAATAATTTGTCTTTCACCAAAGTTCAGAACATCTGAACCAGCTCGATTTACAATGAAGTGCAAAGCCCCACAAACAAAAGTACCGGAACGCTGATCCGGAGGAAAAGTGAAAGGAAAACAACAAGTCCTCGTCCAGAGGTTTGAGTTCATGCTATAAACAACAGCATCCTTATCAGAACTGTCTTTAAACTGGTTGATCATCAATAGTTTGTAGTCGTCGCAGAGAGAATCGTAACCAAATCCAACAAACGAAAGAGAGCGATCATAACTTGAGAGGTTGATTGGCGGGGATCCAATTTTATATATAATCTGGTAGATGGGTTCCAGAGCAAGATCTCTTTGAGGGATTTGTAATGGCAAAGCAGCCATTGCAGGAGCCTACAACACGAGCATTTCTTTCAAAGTCAACGGTTGCAAGAGTGTCGTCAGTTTCGAGGGCTTGATCGAGGGAATGAAGATCCATCGAGTAGTGCTTGTAATCTAGGAAAGAGGAGAGAATGAGGGTACAATGTGTGTTGGTTTGTTTGGAGAGATTGAGGTGGAGTTTGGTAAAATCAGGACAATCAATTTGGGAGCAAAAGGGCTTGGAGACGCACCTAAAGCGTAGCAGGGACTTCACAGGCAGTCGGAGGAGTATGCCTGGGATATTATCTTGCAAGAGTGAAGCCATGTTTAGGGGATGAGTTTGTCTCAAGGAAAATTGTCCGTTAAATGAGGAAGCAATTGAGATGAGAGACAGTTATTTATATATATAGAACTTTATGTGGTGAGAAGCTCAAGAGTCCATAAATTGTATTCATTGTGGTGAGAAGCTCAAGAGTCCATTAGTTGTTTATGGCCACAACTTATTAAATTTTTGTTAAATAAAGGCATTGAAATTGTAACAACTTTATGCTCTTAAAATTTTCTTCTTGACCTCTGACTGTTGAGATAAGCAATCTCCTTAATGGCTTCTGTTAAGATTAAGAGAGATAAATTGTGAGTACTGTATGTCAGGTATCATCATATTCACATAATATGGGTAGGTCAAGACCATTTCCTATTCCTGATACGAAAAGAGTTTCCTAAGCATTCGTCATGATCCGAAAAGAGTTTTCTTCTTCTTCTTCTTCTTTATGGATTTTAATAAGTGGACTTTCTCTATGATGATGTATCATGGGCTGAGCAGAATATTCTCAAAACTTTTCTATTCTAAACTAGCACCGACACCTGCGTAGGATTAAAGTTTTGTTAGACAACTTACCGCAACAACTTGAACTGTCTTCTACACAATAGACTTGTATTCAACGACGCCAGTGTAAATATCTTGAAACCGGTTACAGCATTCGTTACTCCATCTTGCCTTCATGGTTGATGTTGAACTGATGAAGGTCTTCGCCTTCATTTCTTCATTGTTCTTCAGTCTTCGTCTTCATGGAAACGTATTTCTCGGAGGCCATTAATAAGACACCTAGCTTCAAATTAACGTTGTTAACCTTTGAGTATTGTCTTAATCTTCTATCGTCGCAATGTTTCAAAGAATGTCGCTACACGTACACAAATCAGTGGTAATTCTTGATCGACAAGTCAGACACCGACATAATAAATACTACCATATATATTTCAATGAAAGCCAATCTACAATATAAATATTTGAGACTAGAAGTGTTCTGGCTTGATTAATGAAGAAAAAGTTTTCAGAAACAACAGAGGAATTGAAAATGTTATTTCCAATTTCAAACGGTTTCAATATCTGCATTTGCGAGAGATATAGGATCAACAAGGCTCTCCACATAAACATCAGCACTAAACTCATGGGTTTTTCTATAACCTCATAACTCTGAAATCTCTTCGTCTCCAAGTCATAATTCATAAGCTGAAACCCGTCATCTCCAATGGAAGTAATTGGCCATTAATAGTAGCCAAAAGGCTTAATACCGTCATCAATAGGCATCTTAGGACACTTGTGAGGAATAGACAACAACATAGTCCATGAGTCCACATCCCCATATTGTTTCATAACCCACACATTAACTATTTGATATGATGGTGGCAAGCACATTTAGGTTTGCTTGAATTTAAAGTTGTGTTTCAAGTTGACGCGAGGAGATGTATTTGAAGTTGGCATCAGAAAGCACAACTGAAATTGACAATATTGAAAGATGTATTTAAAGTTGCATCTGAAAACACATTTGAAATTGACATGTGATCTTTAACATGAAACTAACAATTAAATGCAAACGTCATCAACCAGTCTCAACCTGAAACCTCAGACTAAGAAACTAACTCGGCACAGGAAAACACAGTCGATCTACAACATTCTAATTTAGATCACACGGCAAATCCTGCATCTCTTGCAAATCCAGGTTCACAAAGTCTGACAATAAATCATCCCTGACAAAAAAGACATGAGCAACTAGTAAGTTCAATATCAAATAAGAATCAAGATAAAAGAAAAGTGAGACATCAAACAGTAGAGCAATGGATTTGGGCTTAGAGTGTACCAGTCATATCCATAGATCATCTCCTCGAGTATTCCCATTCCCATAGTTCCATGAAGATCAGGATTAACAAGGCTCTCCACATAAACATCAGCTGAAAATGGCACGGGCATTCGTTGAATGTTCAAACCCTTGACCCTTTCCCATTCCAAATGATAACTATAAAGCTTGTTATGATCCCTCTGCAAAATAACTTCATTCCCACTGATGGAAGTAGCCAAGGGCTTAAAATGGTGGCATTTCTTGTGCCAAATAGAGAAGAGCTTAGTCCATGACTCCGCGACCCCATAATCTTTCATCACCCACACATCAAATAATCCCCCTCCCGAACGACAGGTCACTGACAGGCATTCATTCAGGACCCCCAAATTACCATACCAATTCTCCAATGACTCCGGCACCGGTGGCAGCGCACGGTAGCAATATTCCCCTTCTGTCCTCGTCGCCAGATCAACCGCGATAATCAACGTATTATTGCTACACGGATCGCACTCTTGAGGCCGAGCAACAATAAAATGCAAAGCCCCGGAAAGAAACAAACCATGAGATTGATGACATGTAAAAACTTGGAAAGGAAAATCACACATGCCAGTCCAGAGGTTGGATTTCATGCTGTAGACATAAGCATAGGGAACAGAATCTCCGGGAGAAAGATTGATACTCATCAATTTGTAGTCGTCATTGATGGAATCGTAACCGAACCCGTAAACGACGTTGTTGTGGGGGTTAATGGGTGGCAATATGTGGTGTTTTCTGGTTGAAGGGTTCAGGAGCATGAGGACCAAGTGGAGGGAGTTGCGAAGGCAGAGCAAGCCATTGCAAGATCCGATTACTTGGACGGTGCAGGTGCAGTCGCAGTCTTGCGTCGCGAGAGGGTGGTCGATTTCGTGGGCTTGATCGAGAGAATGAAGATCAAGAGAGTAGAGCCTGCAGCCGGGGACACGGGAGAGAATGAGGGTGTTATGATGATGTGAGTTGGAGTGATTGAGGTGGAGCTTGGTGAAATCAGGACTGTCGATTTGGGAGCAAAAGGGCTTGGAGATGCACCTGAAGCGAAGCAGAGACTTCACCGGAAGCCGCATTAGTATGTCGGAGATGATATTTGACGGGAGGGGAGACATATTTAGGCGAGGTCTAGTTCGGATGTGGACAAGAGATTAAATTGAAAGTAATTGTATTTATGGTTTATGCGATGGAAGGCGGACAGTCTCATCTCATCTTTTGTTTTGCATTGCAACTGTTGTGATTATGAACAACAGGACATTGAGAAGCTCAACGGGGACATTGAGAAGCTCAACGGAACTTTTTTGATTTCATTCGTTGAAAATGGTACTATTTTTTAATTTATTTTAAATTTAAAGGGAACTTTGTTTAAACGTATCTTAAAATTTTGCACTCAGTTACTAAGTAGACATTGGGATGATCAACGGCCCATGGAAAAGCCCGTTGCTATTTGATCAGAACATCGGATTTCTTTTAAGCCTCTTTTGGGTCTATAACATGGGCATGTTGTTGCGCCCCGGGTAAACATAGACCGGGCGTGACAACCAACACCTTTCCCACACTAAGGCAAGCCAATTTCGGTTACATCTCGATTTCGCTAAAATCAGTAACTGACTGTTTCACCCTCCAAAATACATGGGACCGACCAACTTTCCAACGACTAAACCGTCAATTGAAGTTACGCCCCCCCGAACCGAGCCCGAGAGCGTTTAGAAATTAGAAGTCGTCCATCTCAGCCACCCCTACTACTTGTGTGGGCCATAGTACAGACCGCTTGCTCCCCCTAGTCTCCCTCATGAAGCTGTTTGTGTGCGGCCCGGTCTCAATCTACATGCGGCCTGATCAACAGTCCTCAAACGGGTCAACCGGCCCACTTCCTCTCCGGACCCCGTCTCAACTGGTCCGTCGTTCTAGTTTGTCGTCTCAATTGGCTCGTCTTCTCTTCGGGCTGCAGTCTCAACTGGCATGTCTACTTAAGCTCGGCCCACTTAGCATACAATCCCACAAGACCTCTTCTCACTTCAACTTCAAATAAAAAATAGGATAGATTTTTATTTTGAATTCAAACGTAATGACCCACTCTAGAAATATATGTCTTAACTCTCATTTGTAATTCATCAGATCCTTAAGTTAGATTTGCCCGTTTGACGACGATAGCTCGGGTCGTTTCTATTAAGAATAAGGTCCTTGACTTCAGGACAGATTCTACATCTTCTGCTCTTATTCGTTTATCAAATATACTTGTCAGTGATAGCCAAGTATAAATCGATCTATCATCTATTTTGTGTTTTTCATCGATATACAAATCCAATTCACTTATCTAATTACTTGATTTATCTTGGAAAGTTCCTCGACGAAATCCATAACCAAGTCCTTTGAGACAACAATTAGGCTTTCTAGACCTTGACTTTAACGTTGCACGACCGCCCAATAGAGACACTTCGTAAGAAATTACATCTATGAGCATCTCCTACCCATATGCTAAATTTAGCATATGACGTAATTTTAGCATCCATATGGTATTTCATTCTAACTCATGTGTTATATATGATATATGTCATTTTAATATTCTAATAATAAAATAAAATGAATATATTATTTGATTGTATCTCTATGATAGAGTTAATATTAAATATTAATAAAGTAATAATAAGATAATATTTTTTCTTAAAGATGCAAATGACATAGGTTACATTTGCATACTAAATAAGTCATGAAACAATAGCATACGACAAAATAACGATCAAAATGACATGTTATTGGAGATGGTCTAAACATATTTAAGCATACACAGTCACAACTAAGGATCTGCCATTGAGCTTCTCACATGTGACGGCTAATGAATAATATTTGTCTCTTTATTAACGTAACTAATATAAGATAAACAAATAAATACAATTAGGAAAGTACAAAAATGATTCAAATTTCAAAACATCACCCATTGAAACAAAAGAATATTCATAATATAAACCTAATAAGAGAAACAAAACCAATCATCATATTTCAAAAAAAAACAAACAACCATCACAAGAGTAAGGTTTATATTCCATCTGGAGGGGCCGTAGCATTAATCAGGATTAACAAGACTCTCTACATAAACATCAGCTTCAAATGACCGGGAACTTCCTTGAACCCGCAAACTCTCCATTAATTAGTTCGTGGCCTTCCATCTGGAATACAAAATCACTGTCATCGTTGGACATAGCTAAAGGCTTAATAAAAGAACATGGATTCCACGAATCTTCCTCATGAGAAACAGAGAACAACACGGTCCACGAATCTATAGCCCCATAATCTTTCATCACCCACACATTCACTAAGCCACCCTTTAAAAAATAGGTCACGCAAAGGGAATTATTCAGGACACCCAAATTCAAATTCACACTGTCCAAGAAGTCCGGCGGGTGTGACAATTCCCGGTAGTGATACTCGTTTCCCAAATCCGCAAGATCAATCGTGATAATCAATCTGTTATTCCTACTCATACACAGAGCTGGACCTCGCTTCACAATAAAATGCAAAGTCCCCTAAAGAAACGTGCCACCAAACCGACACGAGGAGAAAAAATATGGAAAACTGGACATTGGCCTCCAGGTGTTCAATTTCATGCTATACACAAAAACATCAGAAAGATTATCATGAAAATCGCGTTGAAATTGGTTAATCCTTACCAATTTGTAGTCATCGCTGTTGGGGAGATCCGGGCCTTACCTAGGAGGAGCACCCAAGGAAAGTCCATACACACATTAGAGCCCACCTTTGACCCAAAAGACTAGCCTAGTGGGTTTAGGGTCCAATGTGTATATAAACCCTCCTTATACTCAATACTCTTCCGATGTGGGACTTTGAACTCACATGTGAACATAACAATCGCTGAGGGAATCGTAACCGAAACCATAAACTCTAACGTGGAAGGTGATAGCGGGAGGGCACAAATTCAGGTGTTTTCTGGTAGACGGGTTCCAGATCATGATCTGTTAGTGGGATTTGAAAAGGCAGATCAACCCATTGCACGAGCCTATTATGTTAATTACCATTTTCCAGCCATCGCTCGCAAGAGGGTTGTCGATTTCATGCGATTCATAGAGGGAGTGACGGTCCAGCGAGTAAAGCATACATCGAGGGGAGAGGGAGAGAATGACGCGGCGATGGGACTTGGTGTGGATGGTGTGGTTGAGGTGGAGTTTTGCAAAATCAGGACCGTTGATTTGGGAGCAAGAGAGCTTGGACATGCATCTGAAGCGTAACAGAGACTTCACCGGTAATCGGATAAGTATGTCGGTGATTATGTCCGGCGAGAGGTCCGGCATATTAGTTTTGGAGTTTTGAGTATGGGATGTTTTTGCCCTGAGGGAAAAATGGACCGTTATGAAGTGGGGGAGACTTTAAATGTAATATTGACTGAGGGTGTCCATCGGTATTTATATAGTTATTAAGCCTTGTGTGGATTTTAAATAATGGAAGGCGGAGACTTTGATTACTTGTTTCTTATTACGGCTCAAGTTTCAATGTTCAAGAAAGGATAATGATTACAACGGTCATTTATTCCAAATAATTAGTTTTTACGTCGATAACTTGATACATTTTGGAGTGTCAAAATAATGAAGAATTTGTGGATGTTAATAATGTCATGACTCGGCAATATAAATTAAAAACATCAATAATCATATTGACATGCACTTTGGGTTGGTAATAGGCAGTGCAGAGCACGCTTTATCAGTGTTCGACCTCTTCTTCTCGTCACTCTCTCTCAACTTCGGTTGTGATCGGTTCAAACTGAAAACCGACCGAATTTAGTATGTTTGGTTTCAATTTTTTTAAGTAACCAAATCGATTGGTTTGGTTTTTGAACCGTGAACACCCCTACATGGAATATCATCCATGGACCCAACAAGGTGATGCTCACACTTAAATAATAGAGTAAAAGAATTTACATTGATCCACAAGAGCAACGACGATATCACTTGATAGAGAAAACCAACACGTGCTTGACTAACTGATTAAATACTTGAATGTAAGTCTAAATAATCTAGGTTCGAGTTTAGGTGCGGTATTATGAAACTTATTTAAAGTGAAAGTCAAATGACAATATTATACATCTTTTTACATAAATGTTGGTCTTGAGTTCATTAATTAATATTATAATAATATTAATTAATGATTCTTAATAATTATAAATTTGGTTTAAGGAAGTTTTTTCCTTCCAATATGTTTGTGGAATACGGGGAAAAGAACAAAAAATAAGTGCGAAGATAGGGCAAATTTGGAATTTAAGTAGTTAATTATTTATCCATAACTTTGTGGGTGTGTAGTCAATTACTTGTAATTTAGAGGAGCTATCTATAGTTTACCTGAGCCTTGGTGGGGTTTGTGCAAATATCTTCTCCCGTTCTCTCCAGCGAAAAAGAAAAGGTGCAACTGTGGCCTGAAATTATTTCTTTGAAGGACATATTTATTCTGATTTCTTAAAAACTTTCCAATAAATTAAATAGCTAATCAGTCAAAAAGCGAAAGTGTAATTGCGAAGTGGGCCCAACCTTTCACTCTTGGTTTATCCACGTGATTTGTGTCACTCACTTTGTGTTGGAGTTGACTCAAGGTCAACCTACCTCTTGCTGGAATGGAAAAGATGAATATTTTATTTTTCAAATAAATGTCTAATTTTTAATTAAATTAATCAAGTGATATCAAATAGTATATTTTGTATAAATTATTATAATGAATAATAAATTGTCATAAATCACAAAAAATCAATTAATAGAACTTATAAATAAGTATAGAAGACGCAGATGCCTTTCCTTTTGTGATTCCATGAGAAAAAGTGTTTTGGAATTGGCCCCACCAACGTTTAATAATTGACTCGGAAAGTGTATTACTTTAACACCATACTGTTTATAATCAATCAGTCATTCTTTATTACATTGCAATAATTAAAAAACAATCAAAATGAGTAAGGGCATCTTTTTAGAAAAAAGATGGACAAATTCTTTAATTTATTCAAAGCTATCCCAGCGACAATGCACTTGATATAGAAAATTAACATTTTCTCTCCTTTTTCCCTTTGCATATATCATTAAGCCAGTGAAGCAGCCGAGTGCGGAACTGAAAATGAAATATTATGGTGTATTGACACTTACTTGGGTTGTTGCTCTGTGTGGCTTCTCCAACTCTGAACCAGTTCGCAGGCTAGCAGTAGCAGACGCAGCGGCGTCGAGCTGCAACGTGGCTGGTGCACCATATTCCAACTGTATCACTGACAGCCCAATATCACAGCAGCCATGCACCAAGACCAGCGGATGTGACACTTCTGTACCAGCAACCTCGCGGGCCAGCACAAGCTTGACCGACCGAGAAGGTTTGTTCAATTCTATACAATAACAAACTTGTCATCCCCAACACAATAATTATTATTCAATTCTAGCTTCATATAATTGATTTTAATCGAATTTAAACTCGAGTCACTTTCAATCTTAATGTTAAGTGTGCTTTGGCAAGTAAGTCAAGACTCAAGCTTAAACCATAATCACTACAAATCTCACGTGTTCACAAATTCGAATTGTTTATTCCTTTTTATTGTTTTTAATATGATAAAAAAATTTCATGTGTAATATATTAAATATAACTAACTGAATTAGTAGAATTTGAACATGATTGTCTTTTTTCTTGATTTAAACTCAAACTTAATATTTTTAATAAGCTTACTCTATTGTGAGATAAATTTGATTCGAACAAGTTTTTTTGAATTGAATTAAGTTCATATAATTTTAAATTCGATTCGACTTAACTGTATATTATTCAAAGTGTTACTTTTATTTATTTTAATTTAGTGAAATAAATATCACTATGGGTAATTCACTTCATGAAAAGAAGAAAATGTGGACTACATTTAAAGAATAAAACTTTAGTCAAGTGATCATGTTATATATTTTAGGCAACACAGTTATACCTGTAATGTCTATTTATAATGTTTAAATAGACACTACACCATTTGAGTATTTGGGCCGCGTATATTGGGTATGTACGCAGTTAATCCGCGCTACGTACAAGCATGTACACAACCCGAATAATTGTTGGCTGCGTACATGCTTGTACGCAACGCGAATTAGCTGCGTACAGTAGTGTACGACGTGCGAATTAGCTGCGTACACGAAACTTCATTTTTTTCTTAAATTTGCTTGTATATTATTTCCTCATAAATGTTATTTGTCGTAGTATATATATTAGGGTAAATGGTAAAGAGTGACCGTAAACTTTCATTTTTACAAAAAAAAAATTTACCTCTTTTATTTGACAAATTTTTTACATTTGTCGGAAAATGTGAAAATGCACTTTAAATATATAAAAATTAAAGGTGGTTTTTCTTCTTCTTTTGCACGTCATCAATGTTGTGATATTTACTTTGTTCAATTACGAAAAGATTCTCTCGCACAAAGTTGTAGTCAAGAGAAAAACTAGTGAGCTCGAGTTGTGTTAGAATAGTTAATTATTTTAAGATTTCCTATTCATATTATGTTTCCTAGTTTGGTTTATTTCCTATTGTTCCTTATATAAAGGAACTTCCTCTTGTAATTTATAATCAAGTTATTCAAAATAATACTATTATATTTTAGAAATTCAACATGGTATCAGAGGCAGGTTAGGATTCGATCCTAGCCGTGTGGCTTTGCCCACTTGCTAATTATGTTTTAGCGGGCGGGCGGGGTATTATTATTCCGTTTTTCTCTAAACAAAAAATCCCAAGTTACTGTTCATTGGCACAAAATTACTGTTCACCGGCACTATTCACGTGAATTCACTGTTCACGAAACTATTCATCCCGATTTTTCCAGATCTGTTTCTCGTTCTAACATCCTTCGACGATCGTTTGTCGTCACCTCCACTCCGGTCAGGCTCAGAGGCCTCCAACAAGTTCCTTCCAATATGTTTCGGCTACTTCCTTCACACACGTCGCCGCACGCCTTTGATGCTCGTTCGCCAAGTTTTCTGCTCCGCTGATTTTACTAAGTTTGCACCGTCGTAGTTGCTTGAAATTGTTTCGCACCGTCGTAGTTGCTCAGAAGTTTGGTGATTCTTCTTAAAAATCACTTTTGCACCGTCGTTATGAGACGTAGTTGCTTGAAAAGTTTGGTGATTAATCTTAAAATCACCTTGCACCGTTGTTATGCAACGAGTTGTTGCACCGTCATTGCACCGTTGCTATGTAACGAGTTGCTGCACTGTCATTATGTAACGTAGTTGCTTGAAAAGTTTCAGTGATTCTTTTTAAAAATCACTTGTTCTCATGTCCGTAAATTCGGCATGATTGAATATGTTTTGCACCGTCGTTGTTCGACGTAGTTGCACGGTTATGTTTGATTTTCTATTATTCTTGCTTCACGTGCAAGACTCGTGTTTTCCGGCTTGCACGTGAGGGGGAGTGTTAGATTAGTTAATGGACCGGCCATGGAGTGGCCGAACCATGAGGGGCTGCCAGCCCTCATGGGCTGCCGTGGGCAGCA
>JAYMTP010004714.1:0-14494 GCA_036897365.1 Geranium brycei
TGATAAGCCTTGTCACTTGCTTATTTATAAAGGGCCGACCAATCAAATCATATCAAATATTCAATGTTTTTGGTTACTTCAATTAAAAATGTATATAAAAACATATACATTTTGTATGTATGTATATATGGCCCATTTACATTCTCTTTAACACAAGGAACAATAACATCAATTGATGAAGCATATATACTACATAATGGAACAAGCATTGGGGTTTTCATCACTAAAGAAGGAAGTGATCTTGTCGTCGAGGGTGTTGGGTGTCGGAAAAGCTTGGAAGGAGTTCTTGACGAAGCCGGACGGAGCCTTCTTGTCGTAAGCCTGAGCTACGTATGGATAAGCCACGAGGTTGAAGGGGACATAGGGCCAAAACTCTGCTCTCTTCCCCGTATCCTTCACTCTCTTCACCACCTTATTCGCTGTTACATATCCACTTACTGTCACTCTGCTCATCTTCCTATTCACCTCAACACTCTTTACACCTATACTTATACACATCTATTATATTGAATCAAAACTGTTAAAAGATCAATTCACCTAAAATTCAAATTGATATGCTCCTTGGGTCTGGCATGCTTGATTAGGAGTAATAATAATTCATATGAGATTTAGTGTTTGAACTTTAGTTTGTCATGTTATGACAAGAAATATATTTAACGCAAAAAACAAGCAATCGAAGTAATAAACAAGAATATGAAAAAAAATTTGTGGTACGCCGACAATGTGTCGGCTACATCCACAGACATAAGAGAATAATCTTATTAAAAATAACCAAGTTCTTGGTTAATATATACTTTAATCAATATATGCTATGTTACATTCGAGTAGTATTTATAATATTTCAATTTCCTAATCATGAGCGGAAACGTGAAATATTATAAAACTAGAAAACATATACTCAATAAATATGAAACTCAAACTCAAACTCCTCCCATATTGTAACCTACCATTTTGTTGTACAATTTGTCGTGACAAGACCATCGATATTCATAACATCTCGATGCGCCAGTTCTATCGAGCATGTGACTAGTCCTAGGTAGTTTTAATTCAATTCAAGGGATATCTAACATAAAATCTGCTTAAAAATAGTTGTGAGATGAGAGTTATATGTTATCAGACTTACGCATAAGGAGTGTTTTTTTGAGCAATACACATAAGGAGTGTTAATGTCATATTTATCTTTATGTGGGTCGAAGTTTGTTACTGAATATATGTAGATGTCTACCCATTACATGCTATCAACTTAAAATTTTAGTTGTGCCGAACTTTAAAACGAATAATATAAGTAAAATCAAACAGAATATACATATACATACACATAAATTGTACCTCGAATGGAGGAAACAGCATGCTTAACTCTCCTCTCACACCCATCACAGTCCATTTTCACCTTGATGTCCACAGTCTAATAACAAATCAAGACCAAGTTATTTATGTTACCCCAAAACTCATATCGAAAGATGTAAATTAAGAGACCGGATTAATAACAAGTCTGACCTGCAATGGCTTACGCTTCTTTCTTGGAGTGGAATGAACATAGCAGAGATCCGAGGCATGATCAAGAAACCCCATTTTTAGTTCTATGAAAGGTAGAGGTTGAAGTGAAACTTTATTTTATGGAAGTGAATGAGGATGGTATTTAAAGAATAATTCTCTTCATTATTTGAGATTCGGAATATTTTAAATAAAACATTTATTTCTATACAGTTGAAAGTTCACGTCAAGCCATTACAAATTGAAATTTAGAATGAGATGTGAGAAATTTAAGAGGAGCTACACAAATTCATATAAATATCTGAAAATCAAGAATCTTCATGGATGAATGATTGTGGAGCAGCAACATGTCAATGTATAGCTCATTAATGGTGTCGACAATGAGGGCTTAGAAAAGAAATGATCTTTTGCCCCAAAATTGTTTCATGCAAAGGCCAAAGACTTCCACACAATCTCAATTTAATGCTATTTTCAGTGTCAATTACAAGGCATTGCCATGCTACGAACATTCATTTTCTTATTTAATAGTAATGAAAATGATTGCTGTGTTCGTGAATTTGATAATTTGATGAACTTTTTAATTTTTATAATTCCTATGCTATTGCATGACCTACATTTTATTTTTCTTATAGAACAATGATAGAGTTTTAAACATTGGGTCTGGAAAATCGTACTATATGAAATGAACTTAAAAATACGGTCCGACAATTTGAATATGCAATTTGTTAAAATTTAACATAACTCATGAATGAAGGACCCAACTCAGCCCCAAAATCGAAAATCCACCATATTTTGTCTGAGATAAATCAATGTACCAAACTGGAAATAAAGTAGGAACGAATTGGTGAAACTGACTAAAATCGAGCTCCGTCTCGGGTATCCGAATCGCTGACTCGATGACATTGATCCAAAGACCGAACTGAAGCTCGATTCAATTAACTGACCCATAGGAAGCCTAGTTATTATTAGTGGCGGATCCATAAATTATTTCAGGGGGACACAAATTCATACTAAAAATTTAATTTCATTAATAATATTATTAATTTAAAAAATTTAATAATAAAATAATTACAAAATGCATGTAACAATTTAAAATTAATAATATTTTTAGTTGAGTTCAAATTTAACTTTTATGTATATATAAATACGAAACAAATCAGTTTGCAAGTCTTACAAACCCTATTAAGTTGGGCTAGAAACTAATACAATAATTGGTAAAAATAATTATAATCAACGATAAAATACTACACACTTACCAAGGCCGACCCAATCTATCTCGAGGCCTAAAGCGAAAAACATATTTATGTCTTCTTAAAAATAAAGCGATATAAAGTATATTTAAATTGGACGAAAATTATTGTTTTTGAAGTACGTGTTAGGAATATGATACCGGTTACAACTTATAATCTACAATAAACAGGAACAAAATATTAAGTGTTAAGGATGAAAGCTGTAAATTCAATTACTTAAATAAAAGCATTTTACTCGTCTTAAATAATTATTTGGTTTATGATGAACTCGAGTTTGAAAGAGTCTTAGAAATTAAGTTCGAGTTTGACTAGAGAAAAAAATACTTACACTTAAAGTTCAACTAGAATTTTGTCAATTTGTTTATTTTTCATTGTGATATTTTATTAAAAATTTAGATCTTAATTGTAATCAATACCTCGGGAATATAGATTTCACTATAAAATTATACATAAAATATGCATTTTAAAAAATATATAATTATTTGAGTAAAATATTTATGTGTTTTTTGTGGTTAATATAAAATTATTTATTTAAACTATATAAATATATATTTTTTAAATTTTAATTTTGAAAAACAAACAGTTATGTTTTTTCTGGACTAAAAAAACAGTTACATATTTTTTTATTGAAAAAATAGGTCTTTATATAGTCGGGGGCTTAAAGTCATGGCTTATTTGGCTGCATAGTAGAGCCGGCCATGACACTTACCCGAAACAAAATAATTTTTATAGTTATATTACACAACTTTTATATATAATAATTCAAGAAAGGATATATCCAATCTTCAGGTGAATTTGACGTGAAATGTTTTCGAATTCCCGATAGCCCCCTGGTTATTATTAAACTATCATCTAAGTTGAGCTTTAAGGACTTTTTTGGATCCAATAAGACCTTCATGTCATGGATGTTACTAATTTGTGAAGAAAAGCTTAACTGCTTGCTTGATTTTGTTTATTGATAATGCAGGGCATATATGTAATACAAGGTTGCCTAATCAAGAATAGGAAAAACATCAATTATAATAATTGCATAATATTGAGTTTATGGGAAATATGCACATAAGGAAAGTGCAGGGAATGAGGCAATCGGGAATTTCTTGATTGGCAAGAAAGCCGAGATTTTGTGAATCTCAACACTCCCCCTCAAGTTGGAGCATGTATGTTGGCGATGCTCAACTTGCGAAGAAGATCATGAAAACGATCTCGCCCAAGTTCCTTAGTGAAGATATCTGTGAGTTGATGCTTACTTGAGACATGTCGAGGAAGCAGCATACCGTTCTGTAGATGTTGACGAACAAAATGACAATCAATTTCGATGTGTTTAGTGCGCTCATGGAAGACCGGGTTCGCCGCAATGTGTATTGCTGCATGATTGTCACAAAACAATAGAATATGTTTGACCTGCGGAGCCTGTAGGTCATGGAGAAGGGTACGGAGCCAGACGATCTCTCTAATAGTCGCAGCCATTGCGCGATATTCCGCCTCAGCAGAAGAGCAGGAGACTACACTTTGTTTCTTGGATCGCCAGGATATCGGGGATGATCCAAGAAAGAGAATGAAGCCAGTGGTGGACCGTCGCATGTCGGGACATCCCGCCCAATCAGCGTCACAGTATGCTTGTATCGATAGGGCGCTTGAGCTTGGGAGGAGTAAACCTTTTCCTGGACAACTCTTAATATATCGAAGCACATGATGTGCAGCCTCCATATGAGGCTTTCGAGGAAGA
Source organism: Geranium brycei (assembly GCA_036897365.1). Lineage (NCBI taxonomy): Eukaryota > Viridiplantae > Streptophyta > Magnoliopsida > Geraniales > Geraniaceae > Geranium > Geranium brycei. The sequence goes on from JAYMTP010004714.1 coordinate 4,471, forward strand.
TGCATGAACTGACTGAGGGTGTGAACAGCATAACTAATGTCCGGACGAGTGATTGTAAGGTATAATAACCTTCCTACAAGTCGGCGGTACTGTCCGGGGTCATGACATAGTGGCCCTATGTCAGCAGAGAGGCGATGCTGCTGAGGGAGAGGAAAAGATGCAGACTTGCACCCCGTCATACCGCAATCTGTAAGTATGTCAAGGGCGTATTTTCTCTGGGTGAGAATGATCCCAGTTGGTGAGCGAGCAACTTCTATGCCAAGGAAATACTTCAAAGGCCCCAAATCTTTGATCCGAAATTGTCTGTTCAAATGATCCTTAAGTTGTTGTATGCGAGCAGAATTTGAACCGGTGATGATAACGTCATCAACATATATGAGTACTGCGACAAAAGATCCAGTGGTCGTCAGTGTGAATAACGAATGATCTGCAGCGGAGGACTTGTACCCAAGTAACTTAATAGATTCTGTAAACTTTTGGTACTAGTTTCGAGACGCCTGTCGTAGCCCATACAGAGACTTGTGCAAGCGGCAGACTCGCGACTCCCCCTGCTTGGAAAAACCCTGAGGCATCTTCATGCAAGTCGGCATGTAGAAATGCATTATTAACGTCGAGTTGATGCAGTGGCCAGCCCCTGACTGCCGCGACTGCTAATAGGCAACGTACGGTGACCATTTTGGCTACAGGGGCAAATGTCTCAGTAAAGTCCACGCCTTCAATTTGAGTGTAGTCTTTGGCAACAAGACAAGCCTTAAATCTCTCAACCGATCCGTCTGGCTTGTACTTACACCCATTTGGAGTCTATGGCTCGTTTTCCCGGCGGTAAGGAAGTTAAACTCCAAGTGTTGTTTGCCTCAAGCGCCATAATTTCTTTATCCATGGCATCTCTCCAATGTCTGTGCTTGACTGCCTGATGAAATGTGCGTGGCTCATCCATGGAGGAGATGGCCGACAAGAAAGTACGATGAGCTGGTGAAAATCTTTTATAAGAAATTGTATTAGTGAGAGGATGTACCGTCAAGTTTGCTAAAGGGTTGGGAGTTTGCAAAACGGAGTTGGGCGTAATCGACGGCGGTAGTGTATAGTCATAGCCTCCAAGACGTTTTGACATAATGCGGGCACGTTTGTTGGGTAAGGGGGCCGGCATTGGTTGTTCAACTTCTTGTGCAGACTCGGGTTCCTGAGTTTCTGTGGCCTCCGTTACCGGATCAACATCGTCAGTGCCTTGATATGACATCATTGGCGGGTCAAACGAAGGTAGTGGATCCATTTGTCCAGTTGAGTCATCATTATGCCTTTGCAATTCATTGCCTGGAACTATGCAATGATCTCCTAGGTAAACATTCTCCCAAAACTGTACATCACGCGAAACTACGATATTAGATGTCTCGAGATCGTAGACTCGATACCCCTTTTGACCCTTTGGATATCCCAGAAATATGCCCGGGCGTGACCGTGGTTCGAATTTGTCTTTAGTCTGTTAATGGACATAACACAAGCACCCGAAGCTTTACAAATGGTTGTAAGAAGGTTTCTTCCCGAACATCACCTCGAAAGGTGTCTTATTTCCTATGACTGCGAGTGGCATTCGGTCCCATGAGAAATTCGTAAACATCATCGAGTCCCATGAGAAATTCGTTAACATGCCCTTTCTCTTGCAGAGCTTGATTTCTCCCGTTAATGTCACAGGTACGATTACCACAGAAACACATGGGCAGGGGCTCTAGGCCATGTAACTCTGACCACGCCCTTTTTAGTTTGCCGTAATACACCGATACGACTTGTCTCTCTTGTTGGAGGAGAGCAATGGTACGCCGAAGCGTGTGTATGCACGGTTCGATCCCTTGGGTGAATCGAGTCTCCAAATCTATCCAGATCTCTCTAGCGATGCTTGCGTGAATGGCTCCATCCCGTAGCTCCCTGCATAGTGAATTAATAAGCCATGATTTTACCATGGCGTTGCATTGGATCCATGGATGATGGTTCGGATCGTCAGTGCCAGGTTTGCACAAGGTTCCATTGACGAATCCGATTTTATATTTGCACTATAGTGCGTTGGTAACTTGATGTCTCCAAGTGTAATAGTTGTCTCCTGAATCATTCAACGATTCCGAGCTCAATGACATACCCGGATACTTGGTAGGTGGACGGTTGTCATGACGATGGACACCGTAGCCTTTGGAACGTCAACGTCTTTCCCAACTTGATCTCCCATAATTTTGATCTAAACATGTATGATACCTTCTGATACCATGAAGAAAAGCGTAACTGCTTGCTTCATTTTTTTAATTGATAATGCAGGGCATATATATAATACAAGGCTGCCTAATCTAGAATAGGAAAAACATCAATTATAATAATTGCATAATATTGAGTTTATGGGAAATATGCACATAAGGAAAGTGCAAGGAATGAGGCAATTGGAAATTTCTTGATTGGCAAGAAAGCCCAGATTTAGTGAATCTCAACAATTTGGCCCATTACTTTGTTATTATATGAGCCCAAATTTATCTTAAACAAATATATGGTAACATAACATGTCAAGTTCCAATTGCATAAAACTCCCAAATAAAAAAATAAAAAAACAAAAAAAATCGGTCCGACAGGAAGTTAAAAACAGAAAGCCTAACCTAACCTCCTTTCTTACAGTCAGCAAATCCGGTTTTTTCCTATGTGGTATATTTCTTTTTTGTTTTACATAAAAGGTACATAAAAAAACCGATATTTCTGTCAACTGAAATCCAGACCGTTGAAACTTGGGTAGACGCTTACGTGGCAACTATCTACGGTCCAGATGCGCTGGGTCGGGTAGAGGCCAGACCAGCTTCGACTGTTTATTGATATACAAACAAAAAGGTTAAGATTAATTGAATCGGACGATTTGCTCTTTGCGGTTCTGCGCTCTAATCCATTTCTCCGTTTTTCGGATCCGTGAGTCCTCTTTTCTCGATCGATCTGTGTCCTAATTCTTGATTTCTTCGTTGACTGATTCTTGGGACTATGAGTTTTGTGTTGGTTTAGTTGAGGTTTGTAAGATTTTAGAACACCGATGATTCTGTTTACCTTGATTTTGGATTCTGATTGCTGTAATTTCTGATACCCAATTCATATATTTAATTGATTTGATTTTTTATTTAGCTAATCTGTTGAGCTGATGCTTCTGGGTTCGCAAGCGATTGCTTCACAAGTGAAAGTTACCATTTTTGTTTTTCATAATCTGCAATGCCCCCTTTTGTTTTTGTCTGATTTCAAATGCAAAGTGATGGTTTTTATGGTGTTTTGGATATGGGGTTGCTGTGAGACTATCTTTATTGAACTGCAATTTTGTTGGTGAATCAGATTTTGATTTAGAACATTTATTTGATGACCAATTCACAGTTTGTTAGATGTTCAAGCTGAGTGGAGTGGTTCTGGTTTTCAATAACCTGCAAAACTGTTACATTTGGGGATGATGCTTGTGTGTTGACTCTTTGTTGAGTAACACTAATTGTTTACGCTACTTTTACTTGCCTTTTGGAGTATCATAGCTTTAATCGATTTATTTGCTCTAGAACTGAGGATTATACTATTTGGTTACTTCCCTTTTGATTGGTGTTATATAGGTTTGAAGAAAGATGGTGGAATTTTATTTGGGTTTGGATCCGAAAACGGTCAATACTAGCGGTCAGGATCTGCAATCCGCTATAATCCCATTGATGAAACTTCTCTCCCTAACCGTCATTGGGCTGGTTCTTGCACACCCGAAAAGCCAGATGATTCCAAGGGCCACGTTCAAGCTCCTGAGCAAGCTTGTCTTTGCCTTGTTCCTGCCTTGCTTAATCTTCACTGAACTGGGCGAGAGCATTTCAATAAGCAACATTTTTGATTGGTGGTTCATCCCGGTTAATGTGCTGGTGAGTACCCTCATAGGTTGCTTCCTCGGGTACTTGGTGGTGCTCATATGTCGCCCGCCTCCCGAGTTCAACAGATTCACCATAATCATGACTGCTTTTGGGAACACGGGCAATCTTTCGCTTGCCATTGTTGGATCTGTGTGTCACACTGCCAAGCATGTCGTGGACATCCCTTTTGGACCTCAGTGCCACTCAAAAGGCGTCGCTTATGTCTCTTTTGCTCAATGGGTTGCTGTTATTCTCGTTTACACCTTAGTTTATCACATGATGGAGCCTCCGTTGGAGTACTATGAGGTCGTTGAGGAAGGGGCCGAGATTCAGGAAGTACCCGCCCTAACTGATGAAATCAGTAGACCCTTACTCGTGGAAGCTGAATGGCCCGGTATGGAGGATAAAGAAACCGAACATTCCAAGAGTCCATTCATCGCCAAGATCTTCACCAGCATCTCAAGCTTCGCCACGCTACCAGACTTTGACAATCCCACGACCAGCCCTAGAACCTCCAACATGTGCTTGGCCGAGCCCAGAGTCGTGAGGAGGATGAGGATTGTCGCTGAACAAACCCCGATTCAGCACATTCTTCAACCTCCTACCATCGCTTCCTTGCTAGCCATCATCGTTGGGACTGTCCCGCAGATTAAAGCTTTCGTCTTTGGATATGACGCTCCATTATCATTCGTCACAGACAGCTTACAGATCTTAGCAGGCGCAATGGTGCCTTCTGTGATGCTCATTCTCGGAGGCATGCTCGCTGAAGGACCAAACGAGTCTAAACTTGGTCTTCGAACCACAGTTGGTGTAATCGTCGCGAGGCTCTTAATTCTTCCCCTCGCGGGGATTGGAATCGTGGGTTTGGCCGATAAACTGAATTTCCTAGTCCACGACGATCCAATGTACAGATTCGTGTTGTTGTTGCAGTACACGACGCCAAGCGCCATTTTATTGGGAGCAATCGCGAGCTTGAGGGGTTATGCGGTTAGGGAGGCTTCCGCACTTCTCTTCTGGCAGCACGGGCTTGCGCTTGTCTCTCTTTCGTTTTATCTAGTTATATACTTCAAAATTCTCCCGTGGATTTGAGTTTTGGTATCGAGATAAGCATTATGTTCATTGAAAATATGTTTTAAATATTTTTCTGGAAGCTGATCTTGTACAAGGGTGATTTTTCTTCTCAGCAGCAGAATTGGTTGTGTCAGAAACAATTGGACATTAGAATCTGGTTTTAGAAAAAAAACTGTTACATAAATAAATGTAAGTCTTGTTCTTCTGATTTTCTTGAGATGTGTTCTTAGGTGCAGAGACCAGACAGGTCCAAGGAAGAAACTATCAAAGGCTGGAGAGTTGAATTCAAGAACAAGATTAGTGAAATCAGGAAGCAATCTTCTGTTTTAGGCATGGTCTGGTCTGGTCTGGTCAAAGGTGGCTCTAGTTGCATTTTCCTTGTTAAGGAATTGAGATTTGAGTTTTGACTCACATTAATCATGAGAATGTTGTGTTAATTAGCTTTCCTCTGTGACTGAGTCAACTTCTTTCTCATTTTGCTCTGGTGGGTCAAAGCAAAAAATTCAACATCTTTGTGTTTGACAAGTGGTGCAATTTGGGCACACATTTAAGGACATAAACATGGCATACGTAGTAATAGCCAAATTTGAATGCAATAAAAAACAAATCTTTATCCAGTATTTTTGTTAAGGATGGTAAGATTAAGAAGTTGGGTTTAATGATCTTATTTTATCATATTGGTATATTGTATTCTCATCAAATATCTGGGCGAATTCAGCTATCCTATCTCTTATCCATTAAAATTCAACACGGATTTAATTATTCTTTCTACTTATCCGATCAGATTATCATCGGGCTGTTCAAAAATTTATGTCCTCTCTGTTTTTTGCAGCAGAAACTCATTGAATGTATTTATGACAGAAACCGAAATGGGGTTTTGGTGATGGAGCCTAGGAGTTGACTTTTTCCAACCCTCCAAGACAACCTAGTAATCTTCAAAATCAGACATTACATGTTCTTATCGCAAGAGCAAGCAACAGCGCACTCTATTGGTTTCTCAACTTCAAGCCCATTGGGAACAGAAACACCAATAATTTACAACTTCTTGGTTCACCATGAACCATCCCTTTTTGCCAAAGAAAGAGACGTGTCCTCTTTCCCTCTGATACCTCTACTTTTATATATTTATTTAATTATTATAAAAACTAATTTTACATTATACTTTACAATCATGATCTCAACTTGACCACCGAAAAAGAACATTTAAATAGTTAATTACATAAAACTATCCTGCATTGTTATATTAAAGAAATTGTTTTCTAAACTATATTTGATCTCATTCACACATGGTTTTATTTATGTATATATACAATTCGAGTATTGTCGTAGTACTGATAAAAATTTCACACTTTTTGCTTACTAAATAAAAATTAACATTTTATAATGAGAACGAATTTGGTTATTATTTAACATTCTTTGAAGAGTTTAAACTCTTGGGATTAGGATATATAATTAATTCCCAGAACCGCGCAAAATGCGCTGAATATTTGAACTTACCGTTTTCTCCTCCGCCTCCCATTTTCTCTCTTTAAAAGCCAATCCTTATTTTCCCGAGAACCAAACAAACCTCAACTCCTCCTGCGCGCCTCATCTCTAACCCTATCCCTCTCTTCGTCTTCAAGCTTCACTCTTTCTCCACCGCACGTTCCTGGGTAATCCCCAGATTCGCTTTTCGATTCTTATTCACCGATTTTTCTCCGCCTTTATTCGATTTCTCATTATCTGGGTTGTCCCCAATTTTCCCCCAAATCCCCAAATTATTCACTTCTTTCTTTTCTTTTCTTTTCTTTTTTGCTTTAATTTGATTTGATTTTCGGACCCATCACAGCCTCCGATTGCTTATCCAGATTTCGTGCATCAATTTCTGTTCTTTATTCGATTTCATTTCGCTTTCGTTTCGGTTTCTCTATATAAGGCTCGATGGCGGTTGCTTATTCTCAGTTCGTCGCCTCTGAGAAATCGGCCATGGAGGCGAGCTTGATGGCTTCGCCGTCGACGACGCTCTCTGCCTCCAAATCGCCGGTGATTCTGACCCAGGACGAGCTGAAGAAGATCGCCGCCTACAAGGCGGTCGAGTACGTTGAGTCCGGGATGGTTCTGGGCCTCGGGACAGGCTCGACGGCCAAGCACGCCGTTAACCGGATCGGAGAGCTTCTCCGGCAAGGGAAGCTGAAGAACATTGTGGGGATACCCACATCGAAGATGACCCACGAGCAGGCCGTCTCTGTTGGAATCCCCCTTGTCGACCTCGATTCGCACCCTGTCCTCGATCTCGCCATTGATGGAGCCGACGAGGTTGACCCTTTCCTCAACCTGGTGAAGGGCCGAGGCGGGTCGCTCCTGAGGGAGAAGATGGTGGAGGGAGCCTGCAAGAAGTTTGTGGTGATTGTGGACGAATCGAAGATGGTGAAGCATTTGGGAGGCAGTGGATTGGCCATGCCGGTCGAGATTGTGCCCTTTTGCTGGAAATTCACTGCCAAGAGGCTCCAGGAGCTGTTTGTGGAAGCTGGTTGTGTTGCAAAGCTGAGGACTTGTGACAAAGACAACAAGCCCTTTGTCACTGATAACAAGAACTACATAGTTGATTTGTACTTCAAGAAGGATATCGGGGATTTGAACATGGCGAGCGATGCAATCCTGAGGCTTGCGGGTGTTGTGGAGCATGGGATGTTTCTAGACATGGCCACGACCGTGATTGTTGCTGGCGAGCTCGGTGTCACGGTGAAGAACAAGTAGGAGCTGATGAGCAGGAGGATGAGGTAGTTGGGTATGACTTATGAGCAATCTAACATTTCTATATCTAGGCATATTGATGATTTTAATTTCCATTTGTTCTTTTCGAAGATGTTATTGGTCCTTTTTACTGTGGTAGGAGAAGGTTTTAATGTTTTTCTAGCATTAACTTTATATGGAACTTGTGGAGAGAGTCTCTCCAAGTTCCGGTTTTGTTCCGAGAGAAGTTAGCAAGAAAAAGTTATGATCTTTGGTATTATTATGTGGGAGAGATGGATAATATGGTCTTATTATGTATTACACAACTGAATTGCACTTTTCAATATATATTCTCATCATTAGTTGAAACCACAAGTATGCATTTTGTGATTGTGAACATATTGCCATAACTGATTATGTTATGCCCTTTCTATTGTATTTGTGAACTCTTAATCACCACTATCACCTTGCTATTGCCATGGTTTTTCTCAATGTTGATTTTGATTATGACATTTATAATCTTGCAAATGAATGGTCTTCATAGCACATCACTGTGACAATTAGATTGTTTACCAAATACGTAGTTTGATTAGAGATTATAAAGCATGCCTTAAAATCTTGTTTCTTGAATTGTCATGGACCGAAAACTTAGTCTTCCGATGTGGGTTTCTGCAATTTGTATAGCAGGATGATATTAGCAGATAACTCGGGTTTCTGCAATTTGATATAGCAAGATGATTTTAGCAGCTGGTTATTGTATAGATTTTAGCTCTTCTATGGTATGTTTAATAGGCATGTTGGGTAATTTGAATTTTCTGTTGAATTCAGGAAGATGATATAGGCCATTGTTATAGGAAATTGTTTTAGCATCAATTTGTTAGTTTTTTTTTCTGAGCAAAGATAGACTGCATTAGAATGAGGGGCAAAGCCCAGATTACAAATACAAATACAAATACTCAATTTGTTAGTTTATGGTTCAAGAAGTGCCATTCTGCAGAAAATTTGTTAGTTTATGGTTCAAGAAGTGCCATTCTGCAGAAAATTTCCGCCCTTTCTGTGCTTTAGCTTCCAACAAATCATGATATATCTGTTTGTTGAGTCTTTAATAGTCAGATAGAGGATTTGCTTGTATACTCAGGACTTGTGTTGCTGAATTATTATGTCCACAAACACAAAACATGCATAAGAAAGTGTTTGCAATGCAAATATCAGTTTTCAAATGAAAAAGAGAAGGTACGATGAATCTTTTTTGGTTTTGAGAAATGGGTACAATGAATCTTGTTGCTGTGGATTGTAATTGTATTTGAATGGTGGGTCGAGACTTAAGAGAGGTGAGATAATGACCAAAATGCCCATTAAATTTTCCATTCTTTTGTTAAATTGTTGCCTACACAAAAGGTGAAAGAGCACTAGGCACCAATGACTTCTATTTTCCAGTGAAAACAATAAAAACATGATTATAGATCATAATTGTCCCATAAATAAGTGATTAAAAAAACCCAGGGGTAGAGCTTTAAAGATTAACTTGGTTGTAGCTCCGCTTGGTGCCTATTGACAAAATGTTATTATTTAATTAAAATTGTTTAATATGCTTAAATTTAAAGAAAGAATAATTTATTTAATAAGATAAATTAAAATATAGTATCTAAAATATAATTTGTAATGGCAGAACTACAAGATTAAATAAATTAATAACATGATATTATTGTTGATAATAATACAAATATGTGCATAATTGTTTTACGGAAATGTGTAAAATACATATCATACACCGTAGTTAAGCATCCAACAATAATACAAATATGCTCATAATTGTTTTACGAAAATATGTAAAATACTAGTTTGAGATAAGTTTTAGGTCGTGTTTTTTGGAAGACTCCAAACAACTACATATCACACAACATAGTTAAGCATCCAACATCAATATATAAATACAAATAAAAATAATGTAAAGTAGTTGAAAACATCTGAGCACATCTGCATACAACAACATATGCGTTTTAAATAATATATACATGTATATTTATTTTTATTTATATGCATATATATCTTCTTTTATTAATATAGAATTAGAAGTGAAGTAGAAAATTTGGAAAATTTAGAATTAATGTAGAATTAGTGAAATAAGAAAAGGAAAATTTTGAAAATTAGAATTAATGTGAAATGTAAAATAGAAAAAAGGGAAATTAAGAAAAATATAAATAATAGTAATTCTCTCAAAAGTCAAAAGGAATGCAATCGTGGCAATTAGGAAAATTAAAATTAATGGGAAATTGAAAAAAGGAAATTCATAAAATTTAGGGATGTATTCAATTAGGATTTTAAATGACTTTTAAAAGTCCATCAATTCTTATAATTTT
>JAYMTP010004715.1:0-14492 GCA_036897365.1 Geranium brycei
AGAATTAGAACCGAAATCGTTACCCACGGTTTCCAGTTCATTGGTTATAGTTCCAAGTCCAAATTGCACACCTCTAGAAATGATGTCCAAATGGTATTTTTTATATCGATATTATTTTTAAATGATTTCATATTGTGTATGTATATTATTTAAACCGACGAAGATTATACGGGGTAAAGGTGGGATCACTAAACATACCCTAGTGTCATTTCTAAATCTTCGTTTTCTTCAATTTATCATTTCTCCCCATCATTTGGGGTAGACTCCATAAACAAAATCTTAATAGCATAAAAACATAGCATTGATTTTATGATTGACCGTCACAAGTCCAGGCTCAAAAAAGTACTCAATAAAGATAATGAATCATTTCAGACTTGGTCAAAATTCTAGACTGAGACTGAATATGAGCGTCATTATCTTTATCATCAAGGTTCAAAGGATTTGTCTCCGATTCTATCTTCTTTTTTTTCAATTTCAATGTAACTTGGTAATTTTATTACCCGATGGAATTATAGCTGTTATTCCCCTCTTAGGACATTTTTTAGTTATCCTCTCAATAAATCTTCAATCCACTAAGTAAGAAAAGGAATCGTTTCCCTACACCTCAATCAATTGGAATAGGCTTTATAAACAACTTTTTATGGACTAAGACCGTGACATTGATTTTACATTTGATTGTTATAGACCTATCAACATCCTTCTTTTTGATCACGTCTTCTGACATACAACCAAATAATATTTGCGGAGTCATCATCCATAACTATACGATAAAAAATATTTAAAAAAGGATTTTGTGAGAGAAAAATACAAAAATAAATAAATTACCAGCATGAAATGAGATTAAATGAAATCAGAACTTATTTTTATTCAATTAATTGTAAAAAGAGATTAAAATGTGGTTACGTTTTGATTTGAACAGAAAAGGGTTTGACAGCAAGTATGACCGAATAGGCAAAAAAGACGCGTATGTTGCTGGAACTCTATTACTTCCTCACCCCCTTCTTCTTCGGAATCTGCTCTTACCTCAATTCCTCTCCTACTTCTTCTTTGATCTTCGTCTTCGCCGAAGCGATCTGCTCTGTTCTTGCAGTCTACAGGAACGATCATGTCCTACGCTTACCTCTTCAAGTACATCATCATCGGCGATACAGGTAAATCATTCGCAATTCAATCTCCGCACATGTGTTCCAGATTTGAATTTCGATCTGTGATTGAATACAATTCTCTGTTGATCGCTCTTCGGCTCTCCATTTGATCTGATCTCGTCTCTCTCTGTTGTAGTACTGTTTTTACTGTAACTGTCTTAAATCCTGAATGGTTCTTGTTGTTTAGTGGACAGATAGTTAACTGAATTGTAGTGGGTTCTAGGGCTGCTCTCAGTTTTAATTTGGAGTAATTTTGCTGTGATTTCTCTGCCTTTTACTACAGTTCATATGATTTTCAATTTTGAAGTCTATAATTGAATGAAGCTTGATATTTGTTAGCTAGTTTATTGAGTATGTAGGGGATTTAGGTCACAAAATTAGGTGTAGTCTACAGTATTAATTTCCTATCTAGCCCTTTTGATTCATCTGCACTTTCTGCTTCGGTAAGGTTCAAGCCTGCTCTTCGTCTTACCCTTTATTTTACAGGTGTTGGGAAGTCATGCCTGCTTCTTCAGTTCACCGACAAACGCTTCCAGCCTGTTCATGACTTAACTATTGGTGTTGAGTTTGGTGCCAGGATGATCACAATTGACAATAAACCAATTAAGTTGCAAATATGGGACACGGTTTGTGCCCTTATCTTTGTTGGCTGTGATATTTTTATTCACTTTTTGTACATCGTTTGCTTGTGTGTGCGGAATCTGAGGTGTTATCTAGAAGTTTGGTTTCTCCATTATGTCATTTTATATGTCTACAATTGTAAATATTAGATGTACGTTTTTAAGAGAAAAAAGTACTGTGGTTACATAGATCATGTTTACAAGGTTAATGGTCTAGATATGCAAATGATTCTAATAGTTTACTGTGAGCTTTCGGTCGTTTGGTAGTAATCTTTTGTTTTAGTGTATGCCCTTCATCAACAACCAGAATTAGTGGGTTTTAGTTTAGTGTTGACTTTGAGTGTATGTAATTCAGTATTTTTTGTATTAACTTGCAATTTATATTCCCTAGTTACTGTTCCCAGAAAACATTTTGTTTTGTGAGCAGTTTGACATTCATTACAAAAGAAGATGTGGGGTGATTTTTGACCATTAATTCTCTGTATAACATGATTCTTCTGGGGCGAACTTTCCAGGGTAAGAATTTTTTCTAGGGTCAACTGCCCAAACAAAAAGTTATATTTATGCATTACACAGATTCTAAGTACATGAAACAAACTTTCAAGGGAGATATATCCGAGTCACTGTTTAAAGTCTTCCTGGAGAAAGGATACCCAACTCCCATTTAAAATGGTTACATTACCTATAAGAGATTATCATCCAGTAGCTGCATGCCTTTATTAGTTTATGAAATATTATTTCATTAATGAATTCGACAAAAGTATCATCCAGTTTGTTGTTAAAGTGATGTTTTTTCTTCTGTAGTTATATAGCCTCTGTATTATATGAACGAATCTTATGGTATGAAATACTGAAGTTAACCTGAAATCTCCCAGGCAGGTCAAGAATCCTTCCGATCCATTACAAGGTCCTATTACAGAGGAGCAGCTGGTGCATTGCTAGTTTACGATATCACAAGGTACTATTCATTTGAATTTGAATAGTGTGGAATCTATTGTACCATATGCACATATTTGTTAAAATTTATACAATAATGCTGAATCTTACCACTTCGGATATTCTGCTTTCTGGGTTGTCTAAAATTAGTAACCTTATTTTTCAACGAAACATTATACATGTTCCAAAACATTAAAACAACTTGACGTGGAAGTAATGGTTTTTTAACCATCCTTATTCGAAAAACACCAATGAGTAATGATATATTTATTGTTATAATCTTTAGGAGAGAAACATTTAATCACCTGGCTAGCTGGCTGGAGGATGCAAGGCAGCATGCAAATTCAAACATGACGATTATGCTCATTGGGAACAAGTGTGATCTTTCCCACAGAAGGGCAGTGAGCACAGAGGAAGGTGAGCAATTTGCAAAGGAGCATGGGTTGATATTCATGGAGGCTTCTGCAAAAACTGCTCAGAATGTCGAGGAGGTAAAGGAAGATATCACTTATATTCTGGATAAAGTTTGTAATAATTGATTTTCCCACAGTTATGATGATAATCAAGACATGTCCCACTTTCTCTATGATTTCTCAATTTTGTTACGGTCAAAACTCTGTTGCAGGCATTTATCAAAACTGCTGCAACAATATACACAAAGATTCAGGATGGAGTGTTTGATGTATCAAATGAGGTTAGCTTTCTGCAGTGGTCGCTGCCTATCCTTGTTAATTGAAAATATGGCAGTTCTGTAAACTGATAAGCTTTCTAGCATATTACTTGTGAATGAAAGAGTAGTTTCAGGACTATCAGAAATGCAGAATTGCTTAGAGAAACAGGGTAAATAAATCCTCTTAGTTACAGGAAAAAATAATTCTATAAAGCCTCCAAAACAACAAGAATCTTAAAGCCTCCAGTTTAACTAACCTCTAGTGGTCATTTTTGTTCAATTTGAAAGTTCGCATTTTATTGTATTATTTTACGACTACGACTCTGTATCTTGAATGATTTTGAAAAAAATGAAGGACATATTGTTAATCTCTGATGATAAGGTTCTCTCAAATGTCTCTGATTAGTGTCTATTAACTATTCCCTTTATTTTTCATATGCAAAGTATCTGTCCTTTGGAAGGATTACTTACCAACGTTGGGACATCATTACGACGAGGCTTCAGTGTTTATATTTAAATAATCGCTTAACTCGTATAATCCGTTGGGTCTACCGATTTAGTATGTCGGCTATTGATGCATCCTTCTTCACTTGTGGCATGTGGTATTGGAGGTTAAAAAAATTGGAATTTATGGTTTCTTTCTAGAAATGTGAACCAAAAAATTCTGTTTACATTATTGGAGTGTGAGAATAAACTATAAGCTTAGTGGTTGTGATGGTTATATTGTCATTAGGTTTAAATAGTGATTCTGCTTAGTGCTGATGCCAACAATTCCAATTATGTAGTAATTTGGATGCAATGTAGTAGTTGCTATTTAGGAGATGTGCTCGCATTCTGATCACTTTTGAGTTTAAGTTGTGCAACATAAGAGCATGCAATGTGTATATGCATCAAAACACGTGGATGAGATCTTACAAGCATGGTATGTCTGACTATCCTCTTTGTCTCTTCCTTGACAGTCTTATGGAATAAAAGTTGGATTTGGCGGCATCCCGGGACCATCAGGAGGAGCTGGCCCTTCACAATCTGGAGGATGTTGCAGTTGAAGTAGATCACCCGATAACCCTTATGAAATGCAAGAGAAAAATCTGGCCTCCTTTGTCATGATCTCATTCCTTTATCCATCAATGGCGATTTGTGCTTTTAATACATACACCCCTGTAGACTCAAAATTTGCAATACTTGTATAACATGCTCGTTCTTTGATTTCTCATCTTTCTGATTGTAAATTCAACAGATTTAAGTTCAATCTCTCGTCAACAGAACTGTTGACTTAGATATGTCTAGGAGCAGCTGCTTAGGTACACCTGAATTCCGGTTCACACTGACGAGTCATTTTAGGTATGGAAAATTCAGACAGACATGTTGGATGTCCGATAGTTCCATAACTTTACATCTCACCAGGTCGGAAAGGATTCAAATCATTACACCAAAATATGTTGTACACATGCACAAAGTCAGAGCCTTTTTTCCTTTTCAGTAGTGAACATGAAGAACCAGATCCATGATGACAGCAACATTCAATGAAGATTCACAAGGATGTGAATAACTTATACTTCCGCGTGAGCAGGGCGTAATATATTTAAATATGGAGCATTTTTATGTTGCATCTCTTTCAATAAGTGGTATGAGAGTTTGATTTGCATTAGACCTCACCTGGCTTAGACTTGTGAGTGGATTTAAGTGGAAGCAATATTTTTTTAAAAATTTAAAAATAATAATAAACATATTAGTTATCTTACCTCTCAAATAAATCTTAAATGTCAAGGATACACAAAAAAAACCTAAGAGACAGAAAAATGTTTTTAAACATTACCATTGCTGAATGAAAAAACTTGAACTTTTGTGATTAGTAATAAAAATAAAATAAAAAATATTAGTTGCCATCACTATTCTCTCTAGTCCACTTTGGTAACAAAAAGCAAAATTTATTTCCTTGTTCGTCTTCTTCCAATATTGCAGAGAGAGAGAGAGAGGATCCATTTTGTGTCTGCGATCTCAATCAGCGGATCCATGTCCCCGATCGCAATCTCCTGATATTCCAGTTTCTCATTCTCTCCTCTCTCTCATGGCTTCTCCTCTGAATCCAATCCTCTTGCAACAGCAACAACAGCGACAACAACAAGGAGTAGCTGGAGGAGCTGGACCTTCCTTCAAGCTCTTCAACCCCTCCTCTTCCACCCCCATCGCTCCTCCTCCCACCAACCCCAATCTCAGCCCCTTCCATTACCATCCTCAGGACCAGCTTCCCCACCACCACTACCAGCCATTCATGGCTTCTCCTGGTGGTGCTGGTGCTAACATGCACCTCCCCAGGCCCATCTCCTATCCTTCGCCCCCATCCCCAAACCCTAACTCCGGCGGTGCGCGCCTCATGGCTCTCCTCGGCACCCAAACCCCACACCCCAATCTCGATTTCTCGCTCCTCCCCTCCGCCGGAAGCTCCGAGTTCCTTGTGCCCGCCAATTCGGCGGCGGCGGCTCCGCAGAGGTCGCCGTCGCGACTGCTCAGCGCCAAGCTCCCAAGGGGGCGCCATTTGGTGGGGGACCGTGTTTCGTATGATTTGGATGTGAGGTTGGTTGGTGAAGTGCAGCCACAGCTCGAGGTCACTCCCATCACCAAGTATGGCTCCGATCCGGGGCTTGTGGTGGGACGACAGATTGCTGTTAACAGGACTTACATTTGCTATGGCTTGAAGCTTGGCAATATTCGGGTTCTTAATATCCATACTGCTTCTAGGTCTTTGCTCAGAGGCCATACCCAGGTCGGTCTCTGTTCTGAGATCTCAATTGTGCTTATTTGCTTAATCTGATAATGTGATTGACTAGGTATTTAGTTGGAAGAGCACAGCTCAAAAGGACATTAGATTGATGAAGTCTCATTGGACCATGTTAGGAAAAAAAACGGAAAATTGGATCCCACCCCATTATGGGATGCTTTTGATGGGATGGCTTCAGATTAACCATTTAAGAATGCTGGAAAAGTTATACCTTATTTGTTTTTTAATAATATTTGTGATGCGGAAGTTAGTTTGACTAGTAACGTACGTAAAATGGTGGATAAGAGATCCCCAAGCTTTCATAACCGCTACTACTACTTATTAAATGATAAATACCCAAGACCGAAGGCCGTCTACTTTTCTTTTCATTTGTGTGCAGGTGCTAAGAGTTGGCATTTGATGGTTTGAATTTTAAAATACGTTATATTTCAATTTTAGGTTTATTAAATGATGCAGCAGTTTTATTTTAATGAGGATGATAAGTAAATAAAGGAGAGTATGTGATGAAGGCTTTTTGTTGTGACATACATGTCAAGTTTGGTGCTATGTGAATATCATGTTTGAATGTTGTCTATTTATTTCAATAAATTGATGTTGTGGAAAGTCATAAGTCATAAGAGCTACCACTTCCACTTAAACTTTCCAAATGGCATTTGATTGTCTTTTTTTTTAATGTTTTTTATATATGGTCAGTTTCTGTTCTGTAATTAGATTTAAGTTTTTTCATATGTTTTTTGTCAGATAAATATAATTCCAAAGTAAATTTATCTGGAAAACAAGTAGCAGCATTACACCCTTGCTATTTTCCTTCTGCAATTTAATTTATGCAAAACATTATTCTTTCCCTTTGTAAAGATGTTGGGGGAACTGCAGATGCCTTGATGTGACTAACCAAATCAGGATATAGTTGCAATTACATAGGATAACTTTCACTAAGTTTAGCTCAATCTTTTTGGGTGTATGTTACGGTATTATGGTTTTCGTAAATCAGATCAAACTGAAATTTTGGAAAGATAAAATTGTTGGTTCAACTGATCAAAACTTTTATCATGTTTCTGCTTATATAACAATTTCTTACTTCCTTTAGTCCTATAATTGGTAAGTATTGTCTAATTGGTGTATAGATAAACCTTTCTCGCAACATGCTTGGTTGTGATATTCTTTTCCTTATTATGCTAGCTGCCTGTTGTCTTTTGTCTCACCTTCATACACATTGTTTATTTGTGTGTAGAGAGTAACAGATATGGCATTTTTTGCTGAGGATGTCCACCTTTTGGCCAGGTACCTTGTTGTTCATTGTTCATCATCCTCGATTTGGTTTTCAGAGAAATTTGTTAACTCTTCTTTTCGGCAGTGTGAGTATTGATGGACGACTATTCATATGGAAGATCAGTGAAGGCTCAGATGAGGAAGATAAGCCTCAAATTGTGGGAAAAATCATTATTGCCATTCAGATAATGGGAGTTGGCAAATCTGTCCATCCACGAGTATCTTGGCATCCTCACAAACAAGTAATAATTGGTTTGTGACTTATTTGTCAAATGAGTCATCCGTCAGTTTGAAATTTGTATAGAATTACCTTTTTTTGAACAATAGATTGTCGATTTCATCACCCATGACCCACCAATAAAAACCACTATTGTGCAGGAAATTCTGATGGCTGCAATTGGAAGCCGTATCTTTAAAATTAACACCATAAAAGCTAGTAAAAGTGGAGCATTTTCAGCAGAGCAGCCTCTTAAATGTTCAATTGATAAGCTTATTGATGGTGTCCAGTTTGTTGGTAAACATGAAGCTGAGATTACTGACTTAACAATGTGCCAATGGATGATCAGCCGTTTAGCATCAGCTTCAACAGATGGCACGGTTTGTTCTCACTTGTTTTCACCCAGAAAACTAATTGAATGTTTAGCATTATAAAAACTTTGTTCTGATAATTTTCATATCTGCTAAGACACATTTGTGCCTATGCTTTGATGGAATACAATCAAGAAATCCATTATCCCTGGTTTTGAGTGATTAGGATATTTTTATTTGTGACATATAGCCTCTTTATGTGATAATGAACTATCTGAATTTGTTAAGATTTTATGTTTACTAGTATAAATTTAAAGGGCTGTGTGTTGCCTTTTAGACCTGTTAGTTTGAAGATCCTATCTCCTATCTTTTCTTAATTTCCTTTTATTTGTTTTCTCGTGCTGTTCACTGTTCGCTACTCATCTTTCTTAACAGGTGATGATTGGGGAGGATCGTAAGGCTGGACCAGTTGCCGTATTGAGACCACATGGTAGTGAGCCTGTTAATTCTGTGACATTTTTGACTGCTCCTGACCGGCCTGATCACATTGTTCTTATCACAGCCGTATGTGATTCTAATCTCTTTTATTATGGAATATGGTGTTTGACTATGCTAATATGGATATTTTTAGTGTGCTTTTACGTGTAGTTTGGCCTTTACCTTCCTCCTTTTTGTGCCATGCCACAAGATACTTTACATGACCACAAGATACTGAGTCTTTCCCCTTCACCTCTTATGTAATTTCTAGGGGTTTCTGAATCGGGAGGTGAAGTTATGGACCTTTGCAAGTGAGGAGGGCTGGTTGTTGCCTGGTGAAGCTGAAGCATGGCGGTGTACTCAAACTTTAGAGCTAAAAAGCTCTGGTGAACCCAGGATTGAGGATGCATTCTTTAATCAAGTATTGGCATTACCTCGTGCAGGCCTCTATCTGCTAGCAAATGCCAAGAAAAATGCTATATATGCCGTGCACATTGATTATGGAAATTATCCTGCTGCCACCCGAATGGATTACATAACTGAATTTACAGTCACAATGCCTATTTTGAGCCTCACTGGGACTAGTGATAGTTTGCCAGATGGGGAACATGTTATTCAGGTTTTTTGTGTCCAAACTCAGGCTATTCAGCAGTATGCACTGGACTTATCTCAGTGCCTGCCACCACCTCTTGGGAATGTGGAGTTGGAGAAAACAGAATCTAATATTTCTAGGGCTTACAATGCCATTAATTCTGATGGATCCCCTACTCAGGAGCTATCACAAGAAGGTAAGCTCGCAGAGATATCTGCAGGCAATGCAATATCCATACCACCTAAGCTTGCAAGCAGCTCTGAGAGTGCTCCTGTAAGCGTGACTTCTTCTGAGGTTATTGACTTGCCTCAATTTGCTACATCAGGTGTGGAAATTAAGGCAACTGCTTTGCCATCTCAAAGTAATACTGAAAATATCCAATTATCATCACCTGCTCTTCCTTTGAGTCCAAGGGTGTCTAGGAAATTGTCTGATTTTATAACCCCATATGCTAGTTTTGAACCTAGTTCACCGCTTGCTGTTCGTAGTGGGAACCAGCCAGTTAGTGATTTTTCAGTTGACCAAAAAAAGGATGCTGTCAAAGAGAACATGTCTGATGTGTCTTTGTCAGGTGAAAATTTGAGCAAGGACGAGACAAGTTCAACACAAAATGATATATCTGTGGTCCCGATTTCATCTCTAGCATTTAAACACCCTACTCATCTGGTAACTCCATCTGAAATACTATCCACCGTTGCTTCATCATCTGAATATCCTCAGACTAGTCAGGCCTTGAATGTGGGAGAAGCAAAAGTTCAAGATGTAATGATTAACAATGATGCCGAGAGTGATGAAGTAGACGTTAAAGTTGTAGATGAAACTAAAATTGGTCAAGATAATGAGTTTGATTCTCAAAAGGATTCGTTCATTACCCTTCCAGAGAAAAATGAAAAGGCCTTCTACTCCCAGGCCTCTAATCTTGGCATTCAGATTGCCAAGGAAAGCATGGAGGCCATTCGGCAGAATGAGCCACTAGCAAATACTGTTAGTGTTACTGAGGCAGCAGATCAGCATGCTAGCTCTGCGGAAGTTCAAGAGACAATGAAAAATGTTCCCCACAATGTTGGTGAATCAGAAACCTCCATAGCAGTTGAACAGTCTCCTGTGCCTGCCACAAAAGGGAAAAGGCAAAAGGGGAAAAACACCCAAGTATCCGGTTCATCTTTACTGTCACCTAGTCCTTTTGATTCGACCGATCCATCTGATGAACAAAATAGTGTTTCAGGCACTGCAGCTACCAAGGGCTCTTCGTCCCAGTTACTTGCTATGCAGGAGACGATGGAACAGGTGATTACTCTGTTTTATGCAAGTAATATTTTCTCTACTTTGTTTAGCACAGCTTCATTTTTTTAGTATATCATCTTTCCTCGAGTACAATGTTACTGGGCACGTGATTGGTAGGATGTTGAAAACTTGTGTACTACAATTCAACAACCTGCTAAAAAAGCGTGGAAAACTTGATATGCTCATTTGATTCACTGCAGTAACCAATCATATTTGAAGAAATTGTTGCACTCATTAACTACACTATTTTCCTGAAGTTGTGATCATTTAATGCATCTGTTGGCACTTGCTCACAGTTTTAACTGGATTAATTTAGATGTATATACAAATTTAACCTTTGGGTTTGAGGACAGTACTTTAATAGAAACTCTAGAAATATAATTCCTTCCTCTCTTTTTTCATTTCCTATTCCGTTTTAGTAGTATGTATCTTACCTTCATATATATACTTGATTTGTATCATAAATAGTTTTTTTTATCTACAGTTAATGAATATGCAAAAGGAACTGCAGAAGCAGATGAATGTAATTGTTTCTGTCCCGGTTACCAAAGAAGGTAGACGATTAGAAGCATCCTTGGGCCGTAACATGGAAAAGGTTGTTAAGGCTAATGCAGATGCTTTGTGGGCTCGTTTCCTAGAAGAAAATGCGAAACATGAGAAGTTAGAACGTGATCGTGCTCAGCAAATAGCAAATATGATCAGCAACTGTATAAACAGGGATTTTCCATCCACGTTAGAGAAAATTATTAAAAAGGAAATAGCTGCAGTTGTGCCAGCTGTAGCACGTGCGATCACTCCTATTGTGGAAAAGTCCACATCTTCAGCTGTTACAGAGTCATTCCAGGTTCAAATACTGTTGCTTGCCAACATCTTAAGGCCCCTTTCTCTGAAATTGAAGTCATATATTTTGTGTGCATGCTTTATCATACAGACCATCCATTGTGAATAGGGTAGTTATAGTAAATATAGCAACCATTGTAATGATACGAATGAAAACCTAAACAGTTTCTACATTTAGTTGCTCTTACAGCTATTTAGTAGTGGCCCTGTTCTACTGAATGACGAGTTGGCGGAGTTATATTCTTTGCCATGCGATGTAGTCATCAGTTTGTCACAATTATAGGTTGCTTTTAATAGAGAAAATATTTCTGATTGGGACCTTGATATTATTTTACAGAAAGGGGTGGGAGACAAGGCAGTGAATCAACTAGAAAAATCTGTTAATACAAAACTTGAAGCTACTGTGGCCAGGCAAATTCAAGCACAGTTTCAAACTTCGGGCAAGCAAGCTCTTCAGGTAATTATTATATTAACATGAACGCATCCTTTAATGACACCTAATACTTTTTTCTTATTTCATGCAATTCAGTTTAACTTTAGTTCACTTTTTTATGGTTAATATTAGCATTTCAGCCAGGTCATGTCTTTTGTACATGGGGAATTGCTAAACATCCTCACTCAACAATGTAATTAAGTTTGGTTCAAGCAGTCAATATACATTAGTACTAAAAATAGGCATGACCAATATGTATACTGAACTCTAGAAAGCAATTTGTATCATGGAATTTCATCGAGTTCAAATCATCTTATGATATAATTGACATCACATGAGTGCATGTCTAGTATAAGTAGCAACTTACCTCCACATCACAAGAGTTATTACTAAGTTGTATAGGTTGTCTGTCATGCTTAGTTATTGCTCGGTCTTTGGAAATGCCATCCAGAACAATACACATACGTCATGTTAATGTTAGAATACCACATCAAAAAGATGTGAATCCATTTACTAGCTTAAATAACAAGTCTGAGCATCCACTCATAAGCTTGAGCTTTTAGGTGGGTAGACTTCTAACGTGGTATCAGAGCTTGGTGTTCTTTTACCTGCACCCTCACGACCAACGGTCCATCTCGTTGTTCCACGTGCAGAGTCATTTGTGGATCCTGGATCCTCTTAATCTTGCCTGCACATGAGGGGTGTTAGAGTATCACATCGAAAATATGTGAATTCATTTACTAGCTTGCATAACAAGCATGGGCCTCCACTTATATGCTTGAGCTTTTAGATGGGTCGGGGTTCTGACAGTTAAGGCTGTGCCATTCATGACAATCTTCCATCATTCCAACTTATGCTCAAATGCTGTTGCCAGCAATTTGATGTGCTTGGATGAGCCTGTGTTTGGACCCTACGTTCAGATGAGGCAGAGTTTTTGCTGTAAAAAACTGACGTAGTTTATGTAACCCGCATAATAGGGAAAGATGTAAAGTAACACAACTAGATTGTTGTTTCAGTATCTCAGTAATACTGAATTGACTTCATACTCCATCCAACATTGGCATTCTGAAGGTGTTTTCTGTGAGACTGTTCATGCTTGTATAATAAATCTCTGAAAATTGTCAAGATTACGTTGCTCTAACTTTATTGATTCTTATGGTTTTACCTATTTCATAGAGGGCGTTTTTTGTCGCTTCTTAAGTAATGGGCCATTTTTAAGAACACATATTAGTTGAAATACTAAACGTTGATACTTAAATATTTATATGCAGGATGCATTAAGGTCCAGTTTGGAAACTTCTATTGTTCCTGCATTTGAGATGTCATGCAAGTCAATGTTCGAGCAGGTTGATGCTACAGTTCAAAAGGGGCTTACCAAACATACAACTGCTTATCAACAGCAGTTAGAGACCACTCTTTCTCCTCTAGCTGCTACATTGAGGGTATGTGCTACTTCACATAAAACTTATGGAGAGTAGCAGATCATATGATTCTTTGACGTTTGAAACATTTTCCATGGTTTGGTTTTCTTGTTTGTTATGCTAAATGCCGAAAGCTCTCAATTCAGTTAATTATTTTTCCAGCCAAAATAAAAACATAATACTTTGTGCTTAGTGTTATAAACCTTGTAGAGTCATGGACAAATGTACGTTTCTGTTCTAAAATATATTGTGCCTATTTTGCAGGATACTATATATTCAGCATCATCAATCTCTGAAACCTTAAGTGGAGAATTGGCTGAGGGTCAACGCAAGATCTTAGCTTTTGCAGCCGGTGCACATGTAAATCCCATAGTACGAGATAATGACACATTTCCCGGTCTCCATGATAAGGTATGCCATTCTAATAATAACTACAGCATAGCTGATGTCATTTTGAAAAAAAATGGTGCTGGCTTCATTATATTCTATTTTATTATATTATATATTTATTTATGTACATAAACTAATATTTAATAATCAAGTAAAGTTGTGCATATTGACTTTTGGAGAGTTGATTTTGTGCAGCATCCTGAAGCAGCAATAAATCCAAAGAAAGAATTATCTAGATTGATAGCTGAATGCAAATTTGAGGAAGCATTTGCAGGGGCCCTGCATAGAAGCGATGTCTCAATAGTGTCCTGGTTATGTTCTCAGGTATCCTGCTTTTGCTTGTTGCCACATTTTGCCTATAAAACCAACACAAGGTGGGCCAAGTGGTAAGGAGCTCACTTAACACTCGTGAGCTCTGAGTCCAAAGTAAGATTTCCCGTATTATTGCTGATAAAAAAACATCTTGCCTATAAATTTAAAGCAGCGTATAATTGAGGGAAGTTAGTGTTGTTGCATGTATAGCCCAATGTTGAAAAATCCCCAGACTTGTCTGATTAATCCTCTATAATTTCCGGTTAATCCCCGATTAATCCTTAGAAGGCCTTCTCTGACTGACTGGCATCTTCTTACTACACTGGTATAGCCAACTGTTGGTCTTGGCTTGAGTAAATGGTTCTACCAAGTTCCATTAGAATGCTGTCTTGGTGATCAGGTGCTTTTGGTTGATGACCTGGCTTGATCCTGTATGTTGATTATTATATCCAAGTTTAGACTTTAGAGTTTAGACTAGCCCTAATCTTGATACAATTTGCCGATCAAAACAAAAAAAAAACTTTATGAGGATCAAAATTCCTTAAACAAGACTTTAAGGAGGGATTTTAGTTTTGTGCATTTGCATTCAAGGAGTTCAAGTGATAGGTCCTACCAAAATCATGTTTATTGCTAGATCAAATAATGTATTCCAGTATTTCATATGGTAGATGTTTTAATTGCGTATAAACCATGTTATTTTATCGAAACCAACTAAAAGAAATTACCAACACAAGTTGGGCCAAGTGGTAAGGAGCTCACTTAACACATGTGAGGTCCTGAGTTCGAATCTTGGTAC
>JAYMTP010004716.1:0-14489 GCA_036897365.1 Geranium brycei
TCATGGTTAATAATGTTATGTCCATGTGTCAGTTCAAAGTCCCACATCGAAAGATTACAATGTATAACGAAGGTTTATATACACATTGGACCTTAGAACTAATAGGTTAGTCTTTTACGTCAAATGTATGCTCTAATGTGTCTGTGTGCTTTCCTTGGGTGCTCCTCCTGGGTAATGCTGGTTAAGTGGGTTGGGTACTCCTATGGCTGGTAAGACCAGGACTACAACCAACTCCTCTCATGATGAAATTGTTATGTCCAAATGTGAGTTCGGAGACCCACATCAGAAGATTATGAAATATTCCCCAATCAATAACGAGTCAATATAAATGCATGTCATTTTTATCAAAAAAATTGAATACCATCTCAAATCCGACCCACCAAAATAATTAGTTCAGCATTTCCTTTACAATCAACAATCACGAGTCACAGAGAGTTAGTAGTATTTCATAACTAATTAATTGAACAGTAACTCGTAGATCACTTAAAAATGAATATTTATTATTTGATCCATATCCTGATATAAGAAGTCCAATAGGAGCAATACTTTCAATGACAATCCACAAAATACATCAATATTTAGATTAGTTAAAACAAAACGATAGTTAAAATGAATTACTGAATAACTTTGGAGAATTGATACGATGTTTCGAAAGAAGCTGGTTGATTAGTGTATTGTATTAAAGAAAACCCAAAATTTGTGGCGTGGGAAAAGGGTTTAAATTGACGTTGTTGGGTTAGTAACTTCAATTAATGGATTGGTGATAGCGTTGAAAAGAGGTAGGCAAGCAATCAATTAACTCATCAACACTCTTTTGGCTTTTACAAAGTGAAGCATGCACGAGTATCTTGGAGTATATTCCACGGCCCACGATTCACTGCTTGTCGCTCTGCACTAACACTTGTGTCCGATCCTTTGATCTCGTATCATGTGTTTTAATTGTCTGTATCTGTCAAAACACACGGACCAGATCATAGACTCATCACTACTGGCCTATCATTGTTTGACTTCTGTTAACCAAATTGATTATTACTTGGTGTAAGTGTAAAGCCATATAATTATTTCAAACCTATACTCTGAGTAGGCATGTAACAAGTATTTTTGCGGGTACCGATAGATTATGGGTAGAATATGAATACTTATATCTGACACCTTGTTAAAAATATATATTTTATTATATTTGATAATTTACGTAAAGAACTGATTATGATGTTTTATTAAATTTAAAAAAATATATTAATATTTAATTTGGTCAGTATCAAGTAGTCTATTATCTATTTGAATGGATACATAAATAATAAAGTGATAAAGTGAGTATAAATACAAATATGACAATATCCGTTAATTATATGACCCGTTACCATTTCTACTATATATATAGTGAGACTGAGAGAGCTACTAATAGCTTACTGTACTGTTAAACCACTTGTTATGATTACGGTGAATATTAATTTACACCACCATAATAATTTTGAGTACACTGAGGTTAAACTTAACTTTATGTTTTATCAATCTAACCGTCATAATTGATTTTTAATTTACATTACCGTTGTAATTTTTACCCAAATTATTCCGTATATAATATTTTATCATGTAATTTAATCGAATTGAGTTTTTTTTTTGAGAAAAAGAGACAGGCTCATATCTATTACAAACTGTCTACAATTACATAACGAGCCACTGTGCTTGGTACATCGGCACTGTTGAACTCGAGATCAGGGCTCGATAAGGCATACGAAAGCCAATTGGTGAGCGACATTATTTCCTAATCTATGAACAAAAGAAAAACAAATATTTACAAAATTATTAGAATAAACCTTACAGTCAGCTAGAATGGACCAAATAGAGGAAGGCGGGGCCATCTGAGTTTGAAGATATGATTCTTTAACTTACCTCTCAATTAAAGTTTTCTTATGTACATGGGAACCTTAACACTTTATTGATGAATCATATGGTATTTGTCGTTTTATTTCAATTTGTTATTTATTTAAACAAAAAAGCAAGAAGTCAAGTGAATCAATTGATGGTGCATTGTTTGATTAGACAAAAGTAAAAGGCTAAGAACATGTCGGCTTCGCCAAGAGACTGATCGATGATTGGAATATTTGTAACGATTAGGCTTTGAAGAATGATACCAAGAAGATAAAATAAAAAGAGATATATCGGTGAAGGAAGGACAATCTTTGACCTGCAAATCCATAACCTCCATCACTTTTTGCGATGATTCGACCCATAAAAAATACCTTAAACCTTGTCCGTTCGTGTGTTCTCTTAATTTCCACACATAATTCATAAGATGAGACCAATTTCCTCAATATTGATTTGTGATTCGCAATACAATAATTGTTGCTTGATTCCTCTCTAAGTTGAATTCTTAAATTACGTAAATAAACTATAATAGAATTCTAAACATAAATGTAATGATTTTTAGAATAAATGATTTTCACATATTCATTAAACACATAATAGAAACATACCTGGATCCATGTTAAAATCGAATAATGTAGAGAATTGATTTCTCTCTCCTAACCTCGGCAAATTGCTTTATCTAATTTCTTTGATGGAACCAAAATATTAGTTTGGCTTATAATTGAATGAGAGGACTAAAAACTCTAAAATGAAATCTCTTATTTATACAATCCATCATTGTAGAATCATGTATTTTCATCAAATGAATATACATTTAAATGAGTCACATATATGAGATTAAATTAATGAAAAGATTAAATGAATTTAATCTTACATCCTCGCATTCTCCTTCTCCCATTTGGTCTTTAAGTAGAAATGACAAATGATGCGGACCTTGAACGCATTTCATGCCTAATTTGATTCTGTGCGGTACGGAGAATACTCGTTTTTAAAAATTTGACTTGAAGTGATTAAAATTATTATGAATAATTACAGTCAGGTATACGACCGAAACCACTTTTGAACAAAAGTATACATAACTAGAAGGTTAACATTGTTATGTTGATATAAAGTCTCACATGAAAAGAATATTAAATAAAAAAGTTGTATATAAAGAGTTGGAAAAAACCCAACTAACAAGGTCGACCTTTTAGTTGTGAAGTCTTACCCGATATGTGCAACCCAATTTTACATGATATTAGAGCGGGTCAATTTGGGCATGTGTATGGGATTCCCGTGCTACACCCTCCTGTGTACTCCAGTCCACATGCAGAAGTCCAACACTGCTATGACCCACGTGTAGACAAGGCTACACGTGAGGGGACTGTTGAAGTGAAAATGAAATAAGCTTCACGCGTACACAAGCATGATAAGGCATAATTTTAGGTGTGCTTCTATGGAGAAACAAAATACATAAATAAAATTTTTAGATGACATGCTATTTTAAAAAAAAATTAAGCATACATTCTTCAATTTTTCAAAAAATCATGACCAAATTCATTATAGATGGTTTGTCTTATCAAATTTGAAGTACTTAATTTGTATAACAATATAATCGAGTAATTTATCCAATCATTTGGTTCAAAAGAACTCTTAATTATTTAGAAAGAGAAAAAAGACAAAACCTGAAATGTGTAACATGATATTCACACATAAACATACAAATTCAATGAATATAAAATTACATTAAAAATATTATAATATCCAACCATATGTGACCTGACAGGTGTCGCTCATCTAAACCCAAACCTCCATCGAACACTTGCTATAAAAAGACCCATCATTAACCCAAAGCCTTCACATCCCCATTACAGCCTCTCGGCCTCTACAAAATCGTCCCAAAACAGCCCATATCACATCAAATCAAAAAAACAGCCCTCTAGTGGCAGAACCGTAAATAAAAACCCAACCCCCCGACATGGATCTTCCTACGACCCAGGGCAAGACCCTCCCGGATGCCTGGGACTACAAGGGCCGCCCCGCCGACCGCCACAAAACCGGCGGCTGGGCCAGCGCCGCCATGATTCTAGGTAACATTTATTTTGTCATCAGCAATAACCGCAGATGTGAGAAACAGAGTCAGCCATTAGCTGATTCCCATTCTGGGTCTATATTTTTTTATCAGCAATAACTGCAGATGTGAGGATCAAAATTAGCGAGTTTTTTTTTCGGGTTTTTTTATACGGGTTTTTTTAGGGGGAGAGACGTGCGAGAGGCTGACGACGCTGGGGATCGGGGTGAACCTGGTGACGTACCTGACGGGAACGATGCATTTCGGCAATGCGGCGTCGGCGAACATAGTCACCAACTTCTTCGGGACCTCCTTCATGCTGTGCCTCCTTGGAGGCTTCCTCGCCGACACCTTCCTCGGCAGGTCCGTGTGCTCTGTCTTCTTTTTTTTTTACCTTAATTTCTTTGTCTTTAACTCTCTCCTTTTTTTAACTCTTACCATTATTGTTGGTAATTTCAGGTATCTCACCATCGCCATCTTCGCCACGGTTCAAGCCACTGTAATAACGAATCTTCCCTCCTCGTTCACATCAATCATTTTTTATTTTATCTTATTTTATTTCAAAAGTAATAAAATATACCAGATTAAAAAATACTCTGTTTCCCCCTGTTTTTCACGGACCTCCCCTGCTTTTTAATTAATATTTTTTCAGTACTTTAAAAAAATGTTAAGCTCAAAAACACTAGTTCATAATCAACCATTAATAAAATTAGTTAAAATTAACAGAGGACCAATAATTACTAATTACTAGGTGATTTTAGAGCACTAAGTGTGGGAATTATAATTTTTGATATCATTTAAATTCATATTATCGTCAATCTTTAATATTTAAAAATTTTCCCACTCGTTGGATTGATTCTGGATTAGTTTTTCTTCTTCTAAATTTAGTTAATCATCAATTAATTTTGATTAGTTTCCTAAAAAAAACATTATCCACCCGACCGGTCTTGTTAGACAAAAGTTGAAAAATAACCTGAACTTTCAATTTTACAAACTAACCCAAATGTACCAGTCCCTGGTGTTTTTTAAGACATGGTTAATTTCGCCATATATATGAGGTTAATTTGACTAATATTTTGTGGGATTTTACGAGGGAGTGAAAATGGCCTTGGCTTTTAATTTACAGACTAACCCGTATCTAACAGGCCCTAGCGTTTTTTAGAACAGGGCTAATTTCTCAACATACACGAGACTAATTCGACTTTATTTTGTGGGTTTTTACCAGGGAGTGACGGTCTTGACGATCTCGACCATAAGCCCGAGTCTCCGGCCACCGAAATGCGCCGCCGGCGACCCGTCCTGCGTGCAGGCGAGCGGCGTCCAGCTGGTGGTCCTCTACATAGCCCTCTACCTCATCGCCCTTGGCACCGGCGGCGTCAAGTCGAGCGTGTCGGGCTTCGGGTCCGACCAGTTCGACGATTCCGACGAGAAGGAGAAGGTCCAGATGAACAAGTTCTTCAACTGGTTCTTCTTCTTCATCAGCCTCGGCTCGCTCGCCGCCGTCACGGTCCTCGTGTACATCCAGGACCACCTTGGACGGGAGTGGGGGTACGGCATCTGCGCGTGCGCGATCATCGCGGCGCTGGTCGTGTTCCTGTCGGGGACCAAGAAGTACCGGTTCAAGAAGCTTGTCGGGAGCCCGCTGACGCAGATCGCGGCGGCGTACGTGGCGGCGTGGAGGAAGAGGCGGATGGAGCTGCCGGCGGACGCGGCGATGCTGTTCGATGTCGACGATGTTGTCGGGGAGGGGAGGGACAAGGCGAAGCAGAGACTGCCGAGGTCCAAGGAGTTCCGGTGAGTTCTTTATCAACCGACTCTTTGTTTTCTTGGTTTTTTACGAGAAAAATACCTACTAGTTTAATTAGTTTATGATTTTTTTTAATATTACATTGATTTCTCTAACGATCCTTAATTACTTTATGATCTTTTTTAATATTATATCGATTTCTCTAAATACCCTTAAACTCACTCCACCTAAATATCGTGCTGAATCTCAAACTTTAGTCTGAAGGCAGTGAACGAGGTAATGATGGCAATGGTAATGATGACCATTTATAAATTCATTTTTAGTTAATCTACATTTAATCATAATTACTCACCATAGATCATTTATGCCCGACCAGCGAGACTAATGTTGTTTGTCTTATCCAACTAGTTCAATTTGGGTTCTCTGGTATAAATTTTCAACTAACATGCTCAATCATGCCCAACTAACATCAATGCTAGTCGGGTATGCTCAATCATACTCAACTAACATGGCACATGACATGTTTTTAGTCATGTATAGTTATTACCGATTAAGAAGTACTGATTGACCATACCCGACTGACATTCAATCGAATATTCATACTCAACTAGTTTGAAGTCCATACCCAACTGACCAGGTTGGTCGATTATGAACTGATTTCTAGCGATTTTTATATTTTAATAATATATTTTAGATACTCATGTGCACTCTGATGAAGATTTTACAAAATTTATCCATTTGATTTTTTAGATAAATTTAGATCTCAACCTCAGTTTGAGTTTCGAGGTTGCAAATTTACTTTTTCAAAAATTATAAACAAGAAATTACATAAGTTTGATTTTTAGGTAGATCAAATTTAATTTTATCGATTATGTTGACATGGTGGTTAAGCGGTAATAATCTTATTTCATAAGAGTTCAAGTCTGATTGTACGATTATAAATGACTTTTAATATTTATCGAGTTTTGTAGTGTCTACGTATTTAGAGATTTTAATGATTATTCGATCGCGGTCTAATTATTTTCATTGTTGTCAATGAGGAGGACCATGAGAAACCTAAAAAGTGTGTGTGTAGGTCACAAGAGTCTAGAAAACACAACTGAAATAGTACCAAAATGAATCAATGAATTTGTAGTGTTGTGTAGCAATCAATCAGGGTGGTTGAGTGGGTCATGTCACATGGAAAATGAGCTCCTAGAGGCTTTTTCACAAGAAAACACAAAGCATCCAGTAAATTATAGTAATAGCTATTGATGAGTGAGGCCCATGCAGAAATGGACAAAGCTATATGTGCAGGCTCGAGTCGGCTTTCAAAGAACCTACTCGGTCTCGTGCACGTGAAACCGACCGACCATGCACTGATTTGCTATACTCGGTACTTTGCATGTGATGTATAGTATAGTTGCTGTCAATGACCTTATTTTTGGATTGAGAATCACATCCAGATCAGATTCCCCATAATATGAATATTCGTAAGTAATAATTTATTTATTTATTAAATTTTTTTTGACGTATTTGGTTACTTTATTACATGATTTGTATGAGAGAGACAGAGAGTGGTCACGAGTGATCTGATCCATTCCGTGTTGTCTGAAAATAGATGTTCACGCTTATTGTCTTTGGCTTCAACTTGCCTGTTCACACACACAACCTTGTCCTCTCTTCTTCAACCAAAAGATTATTTTCCTATAAGCTAGTTACATTTTGCTTGTGTTATTGAATCAAAAATTTAAATTATTTAGTTAAGATAATCACTATATTATGTAATATTCTTGGTTAACCTAGGTGAGTGTTATTTAAATTTTGTGTTGAGTTAATATGATCAGCATTTGACCAATTAACTTGAACTTTAAGATAGTTTAAGGTGGGCTAGTTATAAACACAAGTATCAAAACATAGCCTATCATTTATGTCCTTTGCCCGGCCTGCACGTGCAAGCTGCAGTGTCACACATCGATAAAAGGGCTTTAACATGGTTCATTTAGGAGTCTGAATCTTTAGGTATCAGTTTACATATACACCCTCATATGTACTCATGTCATCTTAGTTGTAGCTCAATTTCCATGGCACGCAGTTATATATTTCATGTAATCATATTGGGCTTAATAAACATCTTGAGGCCCCGACCAGATGGTCACGAGCTTTCCATGTTGATATATAGGTACTTGGACAAAGCAGCGATCAAAGAAGCAGGCGGCGACGATGAGAAGAGCCACGCGTCGTACAACAAGTGGCGCATATCAACCCTAACCGACGTGGAGGAGGTGAAGCAAGTGATCCGCATGGTCCCAATATGGGCGACGACGATCACCTTCTGGACCATCTACGCCCAGATGACCACCTTCTCGGTCTCCCAGGCCACGACGATGGACCGGCACGTGACCCCGTCGTTCAAGATCCCCGCCGCCTCCCTCACCGTCTTCTTCGTCGGCAGCATCCTCCTCACCGTCCCCGTCTACGACAAGCTCATCGTCCCCGCCGCCCGCCGCCTCCTCGGCCACCCCCAGGGCCTCACCCCCCTCCAGCGCATCGGCGTCGGCCTCGTCATGTCCGTCCTCGCCATGGCCTCCGCCGCACTAGTCGAGATCAAGCGCCTCCACGTGGCGAGAACCCACAACCTCGTCTCCACTAAATCCGAGGTTGTCCCCATGAGCGTGTTCTGGCTGGTGCCGCAGTTCTTCTTCGTCGGGTCCGGCGAGGCCTTCACCTACATCGGGCAGCTCGACTTTTTTCTAAGGGAGTGTCCCAAGGGGATGAAGACTATGAGTACGGGGTTGTTTCTTAGCACGCTGTCGCTAGGGTTTTTTTTCAGTTCCTTGCTGGTCACGGTGGTGCACAAGGTGACCGGGGAGAGGCACGCGTGGCTCGCGGACAATCTGAACAAGGGGAAGCTCTATAACTTCTACTGGCTGCTGGCCATTTTGAGTGCTTTCAACTTTGGGGTGTACTTGGTGTTTGCGAGGGGGTATGTGTATAAGGAGAAGAGGCTCGCCGAGCACGGGATCGTCGAGTTGGAGGAGGCCGGTCCGGCGGGGCACTAAATATTGTTATTTTGGGAAAAACCCAAAAGGGTATAGTTTTACGTTAACGACTTCATGTGATAATAGTGATGTGAGGTCAGGTCGCTGGTTTCACTCCTCACACTTACGATTGTCTTATTTTCGTAACCTTTTCATGTAAAGAACATTGTGGGAGAGGAGAAGGGGTTTTACTATTGTGGGGGTTGTTCATTGTGTGTGTGTTTGGCAAGTGGAAAGGTTTGTGTGAGGGTTCATTGTTATTTTTCTTTATATATATGTCACGAAAATGAGGTTGTATACAAAATGGGAAGCAATAACCTTGTGTAACTAGTAGAATGGTGTATATTGCTAAATGAGTCAACCTCATTTTTGAATATTGATGCAAAACTTGGCAACTCCGGGGAAATTGTTACAACATTGAGAACTCTATTCATAATTAGTTTTTCAAAAGTTTAACTTGTCAATGGATAAAATCACCAAAGAAAATTATAGTACTAATTAATTGATCATGAAAAAAAATTATTAAGAGCCAAGTTTTGTTCATGTTCATCTTCTCATTTGTTGCGAGTCCCATGTTTTTGTCTTGTTCAAGTTGTGTTGTTTCCTCTTTTTTTTTCTTGAAAAGCAAAAGGCATTATTATATGTTAAAATGATGACAGTTCATGTAATGGACAAGATGTTTCTGTTTTTTAGATCAACTCATCAAAGCCTAAATAGCATATACGCTGATGAAAACGAGTGTGAGTTGTCAAAGCAAGTAACAATGAGAATGAAACTTGGGTTTAATCTCAATTATTGTAAGAAGAATATGCCATAATATAGCAACTTTTGACTCACATGTCCACTTCTGTGGTCTAATTCACAATCACGATGATCTCTACACATTAAGAGACAGCAAAATGTTTATGCTATGTATGTTAATAGAAGTAAAAACTCTTTGTCAAAGAGACAGCAAATCATTCGGATCTATTATTGATGAATGCATGTTCAATCACATTAGTGCAGTATTTATAATGAGGAAAAATCGTAAAAAGTTTTCTCATAATTATTTTTTTTTGCACAAATTCACCATTCACCGTATTTTTGCAAAAAATTTCCTTCACTTATGTTCAAACTTGCACCGTCTATGCAAATCCGTGAAAATTAATAGAAGTGTCACCTAAGTGTTGGACGTTTGAGTTAACACGTTCAGGGGTGGGCATGGGTCCATAACCGGACCAAAACGGTCAACAATCAAACTGAACTCTCCGGTTCTCAATTTAAGGACCAAGACCGGAACTGTTACCTGCAATTTTCAGTTCTCTGGTTTCGATTTATTTCGAATTCGGTCTCCGGTTCCGTTACCAAAGTGCCGACCCCTAAACACGTTTGAGTTAATACTTAAGTGACACTTTAATTAATTTTCACGAATTTGCATAAATGGTGCAAAAATGAACATGCCTAAAGGAAGGTTTTTACAAAAATAAACACGAGTGAATGAGAGTTTTTGCAAAATACAGTGAAAGGAGAGTGCAAAAAGTAATAATTATAAGGAGATTTTTCACAATTTTCCCTTATAATTGTTATATTTTTCTTACTATAAGCGCGATACATATACATGATCTAACCAAAAATAAGAAAATCGAAAAATAATATGAAATTCGAGTACATCCCAAATTATAACTTCCAATTTTGTCGAATGACTTGTCGTGACAAGATCTTTGACATGTATAACATTCCAATGCATTATTATTGTCAAATTGTTGGACGTCATTTGAAAAATATAGCATACCTAGCCCAAGACTTATTAATCAGTACTAACTAATTTAAAACCGTCTTAATTCAATTCAAAACATATCCATCAATTGGCATCAACAACTCCACAAGGAAACAAAAACAAGTTTTGACTTTATCACAAGTTGTTGACAAGTTCTCCAATACCCTCTTTGCCATTTTATTCACTCAATTCACAAGCGATTCTTGAATGTTGAGAAATTGTTAATCAAAGCATAAAAATGGTAGCAAACAATTAAAATAGCACTAAGAATTCTTGTATCATTTATTTTCCCTTCCAATATTTCCAAACCTAGACGATGAAGAAAAATTTATAACCTTCCTCCAACGTAAATTTCACCATTTCGCATCCATTTTCATGAACATAAAAACCTTTGCTTCCTCGATTTGTTAGTACGATTCCACGAGCACATACAAAGGCTTTCCTTTCAATTTCTCGCGACCCTATATATATAAACCATCCACCAAAAATGAAACATTATAAGCAAATTTTAATGGTTACAGATCCATCATGTCATGTATATATTCAAAAACATACACCAAGAAATAAAAAATCACACTCACCTTTAAATCTGGTAACTCAATGACGCATGCACATTCAACAACTTCAGCCCCAACACGTTCTGAATAACAAAACAATGGACTCAATCAGCAACAAATAATAAATCAAAAGAAC
The DNA here is from genome assembly GCA_036897365.1 of Geranium brycei. Taxonomy (NCBI): domain Eukaryota; kingdom Viridiplantae; phylum Streptophyta; class Magnoliopsida; order Geraniales; family Geraniaceae; genus Geranium; species Geranium brycei. Next base: position 11,136 of record JAYMTP010004716.1, read on the forward strand.
AATAAGTTCCGGCACTTCAGAAAGCAGCTATAGATTTCTTAATGTAATCAATGTTGTAAAAATTGATAGGAGAGAGCCTTCTAAGGATTAACCGAAAACTGTTTGGGAATTAGTCAGAAAATAAGTCGGTTTAAATTATTAATAGAGAATATAGAGGATTAATCGAGTAAGTAGGAGATTTTTTACAACACTAGTTATAATGCATATGTTATACGTTTAATTCATTCCCAACCATAAGGTCTATTAAAAGTATGTTTTCTTGTGGGATACATGTGAATTTGTAAACTTAAAAGTTCTATTCCAAATAAAATTTTATTTTGATGGACGGTTTGGACTGACCAAAGAAACCATAATTTATTTAAAATTAAGGTCATTTTTCCGCATTCGTCCATAAGACATGCACCCTAAGTGAACACAATGAAATCAAATCAACTAAATGAAACACATGGGTAAAATTTTATGGGCAACAGAGAAATCGAAGTTCTCTTTAACAAAAACTTCGTCTTCCCTTTATAGGTCTACGTAACCAAATGGCAATAGCAGAAACAATTTTTTCACCAAGATCCGGATGCTTCATAAACAGAGGTATGTTAGGAATTTCACATGTGAGTTCAAGTTCTTTTTGGGTCAAGAGTGAACTCTAATGTGTATATGGGCCTCCTCATGGGTTGCTCCTTCTTAGTTAAGGCTCAGGTTCTCCCCAACAAGGTATTCTTATCACTCTTTATACATCTACGTAGACAATGTTTCACGATACATTTATTACCTATATATTAATATATCGTATTGGCTTTTCTTTCCCGTCATGGGAAGGTTAAGTCATCTTCATTAATATTCAATCTAATTGCTGAGAAGAAAAAATTCATCTTACTGGCACGAGTTTTCTAAGAAATTACCTAGCAAGCTCATGGCAGCGCAGAGAGTGCCGCCGGTGGCAACTAAATCGTCAACCACCAAGGCCCGATCGCCGGATTCAACCGCTCCAACGTGCATCTCAATACAGTCTCTTCCATACTCCAAAACATACTCCTCAGAAATCACTTCACCTGCCACAAACGTCAAGTTTCTTATTACACAAAAAGCCGTGAAAATTTGAAAGTTTAAAGAACAATAGAGCCAAAAGTTTATGAAAAGCCATGAATAGTACCAGGTAACTTCCGAGGTTTCCTCAATGGAACAAACTTTGCTCCAATCGCCAATGCGATCGGAGGGCCAAAAACAAAACCTCTCGCCTCGATTCCTAGAACAAAACGGGAGCAACCTCGATTTCAGACCGATACATGGATGATTTACTGGTTCAAAGGAAAATATGTAACCTGCAACGACTGTAATGTTCTTGTCCTTGTATCGCTCCACGAACAAATCAATCGTGTCCTTGAAAGCTACCGGATCGAGCAGCAGAGTAGTGATGTCCTGAAACATAATACCTGCGGCATTGAAAAAAACCCACATCAATAAAACCAAACACAAAACTTGAAATTTTTCAAGAAAATTACTCATGTCCCCTAAATTTGAAAAAAATGTATAAATTATACACCAAATTCAAAATTAGATTTGAACCCAGAACACAAATCCATGCATTTCAAAGAACCCATGAATCAAAATTGTGAAATGAACCTCTTTTGGGGAAATGGGGGACGACACGAATCTTAGATTTGATGCCATGGACGCGAGGGTCTTTGTCTCTAGAAGCAGACATTACAGCAAAAGATGTAACAAAAAGAGGAGCAATGTAAAAAAATCAAAACCCTCTTGAGCCTCTGATTCTGTTCTAAGTTAAAAATGGCAAATTTGTAGATCCAGTGTATGTGTATCATTAACTATAGCAATAATATGTGTATAGAGTTGATTTATATGTAATAAATTTGTGGAGGTTACACATTCTATGAATTTGAAGCTCTGTAAATTAAAATGGGAATACATATTTTAATGCACTTAATGATCATTAACTGCTCCTATTACACCAAAATAAGGAATAATTGGATGCATGAATTTTAGAAATATGAATCATTTATGAGAAAATGTTAATTAATATAGTATACAATAATATGATCCTCAATTCAAATTTTGATTAATAGTCCAACTCTAATTGCCTCCTTATACGACACCGTTTCCTCCTTCGCAAATGAGTTTGATTGCTGAGAGCCGTTTGTGGCTTTGGGCGCAAGAAAGCATCCGCGGCAATTCATATATTACATTACTATGCACTGCTCAAATTATATTATAACATGCTTTACAAAAAAAATATTTATATGTATATTTTCATGATTTTAATCTCTCATTCATTATTTCTTAAATTAGATTTCTTAAATTGATTCTTTTATATAATAGATTTTAGATTGAGAGATTTAAATCAGATTGCCCAAACAAAATTCATCAGTTCTTAGTCTATTTTATTTTTATTTTGGAACAACATAACAATTTCATTAATTATTAGCTACAACAAGTACAAAAGAGGGAAAGTATGAAACATAACTCATATTCACCTCAAAACCGCCAAATCGATAAATTATTCTATAACCTTACCTATAATTGACTAAATAAGATACTAACGAGACAAGAGAACAAACAAGACACTCGTGCCGCCCGGACCCAAAACAGCTCCACCTATGGTTGTTCACGGTCCAGGAATTGTAGTGTAATGGTTCCTACGGTTCTCGAATTTGGGGAATCATATATGCATTAAATGGTTCAAATATAATCCACCATAATCACCGGCCGTTCCTTTATTCGAATCAAAACGATTTGCTTGGCTTTTGGTCGTTATTTTGAGCAGTCTAGAAGCCGAATTAGGCCTATAGTTATTTTTAAACTGATTACGCAATTTTATTTTATACAATACAAAATTAGAAACTATAACTATAAGCATACATTAAATCGAAAATTATTCAAATAGTAGAAATAGTAGCACAAACTGAATGTTACACTTTAAATAACTTCTGGTTTAGTTTTTTCGGTTAATATGTGGTTCTAACTTGTAAAAAACAGATTTAAATCGTAACTTAATTGTTTCTCTTCAAAATCATAATCAAAATCAAACCATTATCGATTTTTCTCGACTTTTTCAGATACGGCTTAACTCCGTTCTCGATTTAAGACCGGTCCCAAATCCAGAATCAGACCGATACCGAAAAACCGAACCACGCACAACCCTAGTGGACAAGATGCAAACAAGCCTATTGCTCCTCCACTACACGCGGCTGAGAAGATGTGTCCAGAATCAACCACCTCCTTGCAAAATCCGAATCCGCAGGCAAAAATAATTGTATAAATCTCCCAACCCATTTTGCCTGAAATCGCAATTCAGTGACTCTCTCTCGATCCGAATCCCCCAAAAAATGGTGCTCCCGATCA